>MINK01013922.1:0-13057 GCA_001735545.1 Phormia regina
AAAGTTAAGTTATCGATAACTTTTCTATAGAAAAGTTAAGTTATCGATAACTTTTCTATAGAAAAGTTAAGTTATCGATAACTTACTATTATATAGAAAAGTTAAGTTATCGTTAGTCAATTTGTCGAAACTCTTCTAATAGAGAAGTTAGTCAAGTACTTAATATCTATAACTAATATCGATAATATCTATAACTTTTCGCAGAAAAGCCAATATCGATAAGTTTTCTATACAAAAGTTAAAATTGAAATATTCTAAATTTTTATTTTTTCTAACGTTCAAAACTTTTTATTTTTATTTCTATCAATATTTAGTATTTAATCGTGTTTATCGATATATTCTCTATATCGATTTATTGTGTAATTTTATTATTTTCAAAATTTCAAAGAAGAAATTGCAAGTTGAATAGATTTCTAGAAAAATGATTGATTTTGAAAATAGAAAAAAATCAAATTTATTGTTATAAAAACACTTAAACGAAAACAAACAACTTTTATTCCTTTTAAAAACCTTTTGGTAATTTAATATTTGATTTATTTATAATTGTTATTCTATAAGAATCATTTTTATCTTAAAACCTATAAACTCTTCTAGCAATTTTTCTACTATTTATAATTTATAATTCTTCATGTTTAGATGGGAATTTCTTTAAAATAGCATGATAAAGATTATAGAAAGCATATACTGAAACGGAGACAATCACCAACAAGGCACCACCAAAGGCCATACTCAAGAAATTACCATCAATGATGCCGGCCGAGGTGTGTCGACGTGTGGACCATATTTCTTCAGTGCTGGCAGGATTTTGTTGCTGTTGAGCAGTACGGTCGGCCATTAAACGTTTCATGGTGTTTAAACGTTCACGTAAAACTTCTACGGATTCATTGTTTAAATCGTCTTCATAAAAGATGATAAGAAAAAGAAGTAAACTCTTTGTAAAAATTAAAGTAAATTTTTTTTCCAATTTGCATTACCTCCAGTGCCAGGAACATTTTGATATTCAGCCATTTTATAAAACGTTTTATTTTTTGTATATATTTTAAGAATTAATGTAAAACTTTTAATTTATTTGTTTTATTTTACGGAAAAATTATTTTTCTAAATATTTGCCAAGAAGGGATGCTGGTCGCAGCCTTAAAGTATGCAGCATTTTATGCGCATGCTTTTTTAAAATATTTTTTAGGTTATTACCATATCAGTGCTTTGGTTTTATTAATTCAGTTGATGTGGCAACTCGGAAACTTAATCAGAAGTAAAAACGAATATTTCATAGTGAAACTTAAATAAAAGATATTTTTTAACCGCTTCTGCTTCAAAATCCTTCAATTCCATTCATGTACATTTTAAATACAATTTGAAGATGTTTAAACCCATCTAAGTGCATATAAAAAGATTATTTCTGTAAATATCTTTAAACGAAGGAAATTGCGCTGCGACAGCAATGAGCATAAACAAATACATACATACATACATATGTCAAAATCTTAGAAGTTTAAAAATTAATAACAACAGAAATCAAAATAGAAATATATAAATCAATGTAAAACAATATCTGGACCATTTTTAGTACAATATATGGAATTTTAAAAAGTAAGAGTTTATTTTCTTAAAAAGAACAAATACAGTAATTACAAAAATTTTAGTTAGAAATATACAATAATTATTAAGTTTATGATCCTTTTACTATTCTCAGCAAGTTACTAAAAGTAATTTGCCCTTGCTAAGTGGCCAAGAACTCACTTACAAATTTGTTTCTGATTCTATTCCATAGGAAGAAGTCACAAAGAAAGATACAAATGTTTTACCGGTTCATTATAACCATAAACAGTCGAGGATATTTTTTGTTCAAAAATATTCCACTTGGTGTTCGTAGAATTGACAAAGTATTTTTTCAAACAAAATCTTAAAAGTTAACGATGATGAGTGACAAAAGTACCTCCTGTTAAATGCTAAGAAGCCTCATCTATTCCTTCGAAAAATCATCTAATTATATTGCTATAATAATCTGCCGGTTCAATGAACAATTTCTGGAACTCAGTGCAGTGGCAATGCTAGCTGCTTATTCATAGTGGAAAATATGATTTTTTAATGTATGCACGCAGCTTATTCATCGCCCAAAATGTTATTTTAACACATTGTTGTGAGATTTGTGCAAATATTTTACCCACGGCTACGATTTGCGTATACCCAAAGAAGAGAAAAAGTTTCCCTGACTAAATGAGGTAAATTGTATGTTAATAATGTTAGCTTATGGGAATTGCTTCCAATTTGTTTTTACAGTGGTAGTTCAAACTAACTTAAATTACACAAATTTTAGGAGATCTGAAACTTTAAAGCTACTTTCAGTTTATTTCATTTCAATTTAAAAACAAATTAATAATTAGTTCCAAAATAATTAAATGTTTCTTTACGAACATATGGCAGATGTTCAGAAACGTTTAATTCAAATGACAATGAGCTTTTAATTTTCAAACATTTGTAGATTTTTTTTAATATTCATAGTCTGATTTCTACTGTTTTAAAAATATACCTATGTCCAATTCATAAAGTATATTATTTGAGTTATTTGGAATAACACATATTTTATCATTTTTTTAAATTTATACGAACATTTAAAATACATATATCCAATTCACAACCCCTTTGATGTGTTAATTGTTAAAGTTTTATATAAAGAAAAGTAATACTTTTTAATACTTTTCCATTTATAACATCCACCTTAAAGTATACCAATCAGAATTCAGAATCATTTTCTAAGTCCATTTAACGATGTTCGCCCGCATCATATACTGCCTAGTTGCACTGCTAGTTTTGTTGTATGTGTATGTAAAACATGGGCACGAAGAACATAGTTTAATTTTGAAGATAATTTGATCAAAAAAAGAAAATAGTTTTTTTTTTATTAAAGAAAAATATTTTTTAGAGGAATATTAGGTTTTTAGTGAAAAATAAGATTTTAGTAAAAAATTTGGTTTTTAGCGAAAAATTAGATTTTTAGTCAAAATTTTGTTTTTGTGCAAAATTAGATTAAATTATTGTTAACAAACTTATGAAAAATTAGATTTTTAGCGAAAAATAAGATTTTAGTGAAAAATTACGTTTTTTGTGAAAAATTAGATTTTAGTGAAAAATAAGATTTTAGTGAAAAATCATGTTTTTATTTATTTATTTCATTACAAGTAATATATAAAAGCCTTCCAAGGCCAATAAACAAAAGAGAATACCTGAGTATAATAATACAAATTACAACAACAATTCTTATAATAAAAATATAAAAAATAAATATAACTTATTTAAATAAAAAAGTTATAAAAAAATTTTAGTGAAAAAAGTTAGACTTTTAGTGAAAATTTATATTTTTTGTGCAAAGTTAGGTTTTTACTGAAAAATTTATATCAAAGTGAATAATTTGATTTTAAGCAAAAAAGAAAAAAAAGATTTTTAGTGAAAAATAAAACTTTTGGCGAAAAATAAACTTTTTAGTAAATAATTAGATTTTTAGTGAAAAACTAGTTTTTTACAAAAAAAAAAAAAAACTGAAAAATTTGATTTTTGTAAAAATTTTAATTTATAGTTTACCGAAAAGTGTAAATATTTATTTTATTTTTAACAGAATTCATAAACATACAGCTGCGTTCATAAAAATAGGAATAGGAAAAATAGATAACCCATAGTATAATTAGAAAGTATACTCGTAAGAAGAGCTGTTTTACAATTTTTTCATCGGCGGACCTCGCGTTACTGTCAAATTGTTTTTGTATTCCTATGTAAATTTTTTTCGTGAGTATTTTACTATTCCTCTCATTTATTATCTCATTTTATGTTGATATCATTTTGACATTGTGAGGAGTAGTTTTACACTAACAAAATACAAGCAATTGTTGTTTTTGTATATGTGCGAGTACTTTATAATTATGCTATGATAACCCATAATTTCTCATAAAAAATGGTAAGATGGCAACTTTAGGAACTGGCGAAATAATAACGGTATTTAGAACAGACTGTAAGAAGTAAAACACAAAATGATGATCATGATAACTATTATGTTTACTACCCAGCAAAAAAGAACATCCAAAGAAGTCAATAAGATCCAAAACTTGTGATCCAGAAGTAGTGCTAATTTGGATCATTTCCAATGAATTTAATAGGCTTTAATAGTCATAGAAACATATTGTCTTTTTTTATACCTATTCAATGAATAGGAAGTCATGTCAACGATGTAATGAAAAACTGATTCTTTGGATTTTTCTTTTTATTGCTACAGGGAAATTAAATGGAATTTATATATAAACTAATAAATTTTTTAAGATCCCAAAAATATATGTATATCTATTGATATCTTGGAAGTAGTAAAATAAACTTCTTTAATAATTACTTCTGTTTATTTTTACTGGTTATTTAATATTTTTGTTTTTAATTATATGACTGAAATAAATAAAACTGAAATTATAAAACGAGAGAAAAAAGTATAGTCGGTGAAGCCCGACCATATGATACCCTACACCATTACGTCGATATTAAGATTCACATGTATTTATGCACTTTTTGGTGATTTCCGAAATTTTCCGAGACATCGGTCTAAAACCTTATGACTTAAAAATCACTTCCAATAAAAAATACTTCCAGCAAATTTTATTGAAATCATTGATGTCAAATCCAATCCTGTCTGTTTTGAAATGGAATCAATATACAAAATACTTATAAAATATTTGGACTCGGATTTCTTATATCTAAGGAGACCGGGACCCACATTTCGGAACCAATGGGGAAGTTTTTATGTTCACTTTTCAGCTAACAGTCGATTTTGAGCGGCCGACAAATTTTAGATAAGCCGACGCCGCTAAAATCGTTCGGCACAGGTATCTGGTTTCTTGTTTCTATTATTTGTATACAATTTATTTTAAACACGTGCAAGAATGTGATAGTGTGTTTCTGCAAGTAAATTTATTAAATTATAGAAAAATTATTGTTTTTAATAAATAAAAATGGGTTTAACTAAACAATATTTAGCTTATAGAGCTATAGATAGTTTTAATATAATTGCCAGTGGTCGCAGTAATGTTAATTTTGTTATTTACAATAAAATCGAGGGTCGTTATGTGGCAGCGGCTGCTGCAGAAAATGTAATTATTTGGGATTTAAGGTGAGTTTTAAAATTGTTTAAAATGTTACATTATATGATTATACTTGTGAATTGAATATATATTGAGGATTACTAATGACTTGTGTTCATAAAAATCTCGTATATGTCAGTTTAGAATTTATCTGGAAAACACTTACCAAATTGAAAGTCAAACGAATTAAAAAGCCTATAAAAATGTTTGAAAATGATATTTAATAAATTACTTTTGTTTTAATTATTACAATAATTTATATCTTTGAAATTACAGGATTGAACAAAAAAATGTTTAATAAATTTTATATTATTACATGCTGGGATTTATTTGGATTAGTCCATTGGTTTATTTTGTCCTGAGTCATATTTTTTGTGTTAAAAACTACTGTTAAAATAATTTTAAATTTTATTGTTTCTTTTATTGAAAGGTTAATTATTTGCAGGTGGTTTTTACATTGTATATCAGCTGTGACATCGGGTTTAATAGCTTCATTTTGCACTAGTTTCCATTCCATGATATCGAAGGATAATACCTTATCCTTTAAAGAAGTCTGAATGATTTTATATATTTTTAAAATTGTTTTAAAATGCGATTTTAATTATTTGAAAAAAATTCTGCAAAATTTCACAAATTCAATTTGGAATTAGGGATTATATGATTTAATTATCATTGTTATTTTAACTTTTAGATGTTAAAACACAAAGAGAACAAATTAAAGGAGCCACAAGTCTCCTTTGATTGTATAGCTAAAACTCCATAAAAATCCTTAAAAAGTAAAATGTTCTTTTAAATTTAGTTCAAACAATTCATCATTCATCAAATTAACGCCACTTCATTCATGCCTTTTTCACAAGATGTCTAATTTTAAAGCCTAATATAAATAATTTAATTTGAAATTAAGAAAAACCTCCAAATCTTTTGCTTTTCCTTTTTCCTTTTTAAACAAACAGATTGGGCGAACGTGTACTCACCTTTAGACGTGATAAACAAGAAGTTACTGCTCTTCGCGTCTCTCCCGATCGTTTACACATTGCTATTGGCTACAATGATGGTGTAGTGGAAATTTTCGATTTAACTAATCCTGACATGGCTGTTTGCTCAATGGCTTTACACAAATCGGCCATATCCATATTACGTTACGATGAACAAGGCATACGTTTGGTGTGCGGTAGTTTAGATTGTGAATTAACTGTTGTAGATGTTATCGAACAGGCTGGAAGTCAACGTCTTATAGGACATAACGCTCCAGTTACGGATGCTCATTTTTTGGAGAAATTTAAAGAACAAAGTTTAGTGGTGAGTTGTTCGAAAGATACACAAATAAAATTCTGGAATTTGGAAACACAATTCTGTTTTAAAACTTTGGTTGACAATCGTACTGAAGTTTGGGCTTTGGCTTTTGTTAATAATCTGATGATAGCTGGTTGTGGCGAGTCTACCATGAATGTTTATCGTTTGAAACCTAGAGATCCTACACAAGCGGAAAGTCAGAGTTTAGAGGTAGCTGTCGAGGGCTTATCCATAGACGATGAGGATACTATAAGCCCCATAACAGTAACTAATTGTGGTGTTATACAAAGAGCTGGCAAGGGACGTTGTGTAAATTTGGTAGCAGATGCTTCAGAAAGAATTATATCATGTCATGGTACCAATGATTTAATAGAAAACTTTTATATTTGCAATGAGGAGGAAGCGAAAAAACGTTTACAAAAAAGATTAAAGAAATCGAAAAAATCTGCAAATGAGGAAGAAGACAATGAGGATGTTACAAAAGAATTGTCTTTGTCAGATGAAATCAAGCGTTTGGAGAGTATTAAAGTAAAACAAAAAATTAAATCTTTAGATGTATTATTAGGAGCCCGTGATGAATTAAGAGTTTTGGTTAGTTTGGCCAATAACTCATTACATTTGTACAGTATGCATGCGGCCTTTAAGAAAACGGGACATGATGATACGGTTAAACTTTTAAGAGCTCTCAACAGGCAAGGTCACCAGTCCGAAGTGCGCAGTGTTTGTTTTTCTTCCGATTCTCTGGCTATAGGTTCAGGATCAGCAGAATCTTTTAAATTTTGGAACCGCGATTCCATGCAATGTTTAAGAACTGTAGCCAGCGATTATGTTTTGTGCTCCCAATTTGTACCCGGAGATAGGTATGTTTTATTGGGTCTCAAAACCGGAAAATTGCTCATTATTGATGTGGGTTCGGCCGATGTGGTGGAGGAAATTCCAGCTCATGATAGCGAATTATGGTCCATAGCTTTGTTACCCGATCAAAAAGGTTGTGTTACCGGCAGTAGTGATTCTACTGTGAAAATCTGGACATTTGAGTTAATTGATAGTGCCCCTGATTCCATGGACGTAGATGGTGAACAAACACAACTTAAACAAGGGAAAGTTTTGTCGCTTCTTCATAAGAATACCTTAAAACTGGAAGAAAATGTTTTATGTGTTAAAGTCAGTCCTGATATGAAATATTTGGCAGTGGGTCTTTTAGATTCCACCGTTAAAATTTTCTTCTTGGACACCTTTAAATTTTATCTTTCTCTATATGGCCATAAATTGCCTGTGCTGTGCTTGGATATATCTTATGATTCCACATTAATAGCAACCGGTTCCGCTGATCGTAACGTTAAAATCTGGGGTTTAGATTTTGGTGATTGCCATAGATCACTTTTCGCCCATGATGATTCTGTTATGGGTCTGCAGTTTATACCTAAAACCCACATGTTTTTCACTTGTGGCAAGGACGGCAAAATAAAACAATGGGATGCTGATAGTTTTGAGAAAATTATTACACTTCCTGGACATTTGGGAGAGGCCTATAATTTGGCCATTAGTCCTAATGGCCGTTTTCTGGTAAGCTGTGGTTCTGATCGCTGTTTACGTTTATTTGAGCGTACCGATGAACCTATCGTTTTACAAGATGTCCAAGAAGAAGAACGTGAAGAAATGGAAAATCAACAATTAGCCACAGGTGAAGATAACACGGTACCTTTACTGCCTGGCCTAAAGTTAGCTTCACGTAAAACTGTTGGTTCTGAAAAGGCTGCCGAATCGATATTAGAATGTTTAGAGATATGTAAACAATATGACGTTGAAGAAGATGAAAAACCTGATTTACATCCTTTAATGCGTGCTTTAAATGTTAAAAATACCAATGACTTTATTCTTGAAACTCTAGCACGTATAAGAGCCTCAGATTTAGAAGAAGCTTTACTTTTACTTCCATTTTCTAATGTGTGCGAGCTATTGGAAAAATTACCTGCTATTTTAGAACAGCGTTCAGATGAAATTGAGCTTTTAGCTAAAGTCACCATGTTTCTGTTTAAAGTACATATGAAACCCATTATAGGAGCCAAACATATGAAACCATTATTACAAAAGTTAGTTAAAGTTTTGAAAAGAGATGTTAACTCACTAAGAGATATTATTGGTTTAAATCTCCATGGCTTGGCTTTGATACAACACGATATCGAAGAACGTGAAGGTGTAGAACTATTTCGTGAAGCCACCCAAGAACGCAAGAAGCGAGATAAAAAACGTCGTGAGGGTATTAAAAGACAACTTATACAAATGGCTTAGTAGGACTATAATTGTTTTTCATATCTGTACACTAATTGTTTTTAAGTTAATATAAAGTTGATATAAATACATAAATTAAATTTATAATGTTATAAAAACATTTATTACAAAATATATTTATTTGTTTGCTGTTTTATTTATTTTTGTTAAAAATTTGCACAAAGTTCCTCTTTAGTTAAATAGTTGAAATGATTAATGTCTAATTGGAAATTGGCTCATTAAGTTTAAGATATTTGGATGATCATTATTTAAGATTTCTTAACAAATACCTGCCTTTGGGAAACTTGAGGTGTTATTGTTTTGATTACAACAAGCTGCAAAGAGAATATATTTTATATATATTAATAATTTAATTTTTCATTTTGTTATTATGTTAACAAAGATTTTATTGTAGACGAGTGTACTATGGTTTCGCTGTCCACTTTTCTTGGGCAAATTACCCAAAAACAAGTTTTATTGTATTTGCGTCAAAAGTAATGATATTCCATAGGAAGTTTACACAAATTTTATTTATAACTTGGAGAATAGATCTCTGGATAAGTACTTTTATAATTGAATACGAAATCAGTAAGAATTTGTTGGTAGCAGGGCTATATATGTCATATTCTTATTCATATAAATTATAAAGGTCTAAAATTTCTTTAAATGAAAATGGATAGACAGATGGAATTTTATGAAATAAACAAGACTTTGGTTTTACTTTTTTCTATTACGTACTGATTTTTTAAGGTCATGACTAATATCGTCACCTCATTTATCGTTTACATTATACAACTCGATTTCTTCAGTTTAGACTATAATTAAACACGATTTTGATAAATGAAAATTGTCTACAAGATTTGCTATTTTTTTTTTACTAATTTGCAAATAATTTAAAAATTAAAGTCAAAAATAATTTAAATCGTTATCTTTTGAAATGTAGTTTATCTAAAAATATCTTACCTCCACATCTTGAAAATGTACCTGGAGGACCATAACTCAATTTCTGTACAGTACATTTTTCTATCGGTGCAGTGGGTTTAACATAACTTGAAGACCGCGCCCAGGGCAAGGGTTCTTTAGGTCCTATACAATTTGGTATATAACTCAATTTATAAGTAGTACACTTTTCCATGGGCCCTTGAGGTCTACAAATACCGGTGGTTGGTATCACAGCTGCTGGACGCCGATATTCACAAACATTAACGGGCATATAGGATAACTTATTTACAGTACATTTCTCTAAAGTTCCCGAAGGGCGACAAATTAATGAGGGTGGTTTTATGGGGCCACGACGACATATGGGTTTCGGTACAAAATCATGTTTCTGGGTGGTCATAAAGTACATGGGTCCTGAGGGTTTGATACAATTTTCACGAGGTCTTATGGCTGCAGCACGACCAGTACAATAATTTGGTTGATAGGATAATTTTTGTACTGTACACTTCTCCATAGGACCGGTAGGCATTTCTAAGCCATTAACGGGTAAAACAGGAGCAGGACGACAGCAGCGGGCATCATTGCCTATATAACTTAGTTTGTATACTGTATTGCCATCATTGCAATCAGTACCTAAAAACTTGAGTCCATTCAGCGGCATTATGGGTGCCAAACGTTGGGGATTGCAATTTGGTATATAACTAAGATTATAGGTGGTTACTAAATTTTCATATTTGGGAGGAGGACATCGAGATTTTTCTGCCCAAGGCATAGGTTCCTTGGCGGGTAAACACACAGGCAAATAGCTTAACTTTTGTATCGTACACTGTTCTCCAGGGGCAGTGGGACGTATATAATTATATGTTTGTACTATAGGTCTAGGCGGTGGATTCTTGCATACATCTATCGGCATATAGGAAAGTCTATTAACGGTGCAGCGTTCCAAAGGTTCACAAGATTTATATATTCCACTATTAGGCCGAATTGGTTCTCGCTTGCAATAACCCTTAGGCATAAAATCATGTTTCTGAGAGGTCATGGCATATAAAGGACCACGAAAATTTAAACAATTATCTCTGGGTCTTATGGGACTAGCACGTGCCACACCAGAATGAGGCATATACGACAATTTTTGTATAGTACATTTCTCCATAGGTTCCTTAATTGATGATATATTATTGCAAGGCTTTACAGGCTTAGCTTTAAAATGTTCACCATAATTGCCGAGATATGAACGTTTATAAATGGTTTCCGTTTCCAAAGGTTCAGTAGCTCTCATTATACTTGTTTGCGGTCGTATAGGTAAAGTTCTAGAGGGTTGCTGATAACAACAGCCCGAATAGTCGCCACAATCACATCTAAAGTTAGTGGAATCGCCAGCAGGAGGGCATGGATTAAATTCTACCGGAGCTTGGCATCTATCAGCAGGATTAGGGCAAAAGTCTCCACAATCAGCTGCCGCTTCACAAGGATTTGCATTTACCGTACATTCCTCAGGAACTTCACAAATTACTTGACTAAAATGTGAATGTAAGTCTGTACATTTCTTTTTTAGATAACTATAATGGAAGACTACTTACTCGCACATAATTTTCAAATTTCCTTTGGCTTATTTCCGATAATTTAAAGCGTTATTCGTAGTCTTTAAGATTTTCCTAATTTCGATGAAATTTTGATAAATTTTACAATTAAACACACACACAAACAAATCAAACAAACTGACAAAAATACAACCGAAAAATAGAATTTTTAAAGAATTTTGTTTAAGAAAAATTGTGAATAGAATTCGATTGATATTTATTTTACAAACAATTCTAGGCATAATTGTTTTTTTGTACTAAATTTTTCGAAATTAATTTGGATGAAATAATCTCTCTGCAAAAGTACTGAAAATATCTTCCAAAAAGATAAAACGCCCATATAACAAATTTATCATCAGATTCATAATATTAAAATAAATGTTATTAATCACTAAAGTTATAGAATAAAGTTATAGAATAAATATTATTTCTGTTAACGTTTTCGTTACTGTACATTTACAGAATAAACGAAAAGTTATGGAATAAGGCTATAAATCCGTTCTTTTGTTGAAAAAATCGAAAAAATTTTTATTATTTTTTGAAAAATTAAATTAAATAAAAATTAAGTCAAACATTTTTTTGGACACTGTACATAGCTTAGGTTATTTTCCGCTATACGAATTTTTTATATATTTTTGCGTAAGTCGGGATTCATACATAGCAATTTTTCTTGCCGCAATTCTGACTTTGTAGACGGGAAAGGTAAAGTGAATGTAAATGTTTAGTAATCTCTTCTCCTCTATATCCTATAAACTCTGAATTGCGGCAAGAAAAATTGCTGTGTGTGAACCCGGGCTAATTATATTTTTCATTCGGGCAATTTGTCTAATTACTTTCGTATTGGTGGGATATGTTTAGAATACCTTTGGAACTGTTCTTTTAATTGGTACTTTGGAAATTGTTGATTTTGAAATGCTACAGTTAGTTTATTTACGAAAATACTTCCTGAAATCGTCTCTATATAATATTGAAATTTTTCTAAATAAATTTTCAAATAAACAAAGAATTTCGTTTTGATAATACGACATCACAGATAAAGTATCGTCGATTAGACAAATGTAGCATTTTCAAACTTTTTATTTGTACGTTGTTTTCACTAGGAGCTTTGTTTTGTGAACCTTAAAAAAGTAAACCTTTTTAAATATTGTTGCATTTTATTCATTATTTGTAACAAAAATGAGATCATATAATTTTTCTAAAAAATATACATGTATTCTAATAACAAATAAGCTTTTTATAAACGCTTAGATACTTTTTATTTATATTTTGATTATTTCTTTTAAAATAATCTCTTAGAAATAAAATGCAGTTTAAATACTTTGGAGTATATCGATGTTTTTCCTTTGTTTTTATAAAACTAGACATTGAAAATGATCTTTCACTCAGTGTACTTGTAGGACATATAGTTAACAAAGCATTGAGTTAGATTTCAAGCTTTCCAGATCGCTTATGGCATTTGTCTAATAATAAAAAGTTTTCTAAAATAATATTTGTTTGAAATAAGTTTTATTGGATTTTGAATATTTTGAATATAATTATTTAATTAATGTTCCAAATTATATTGAGAATCGTCACTGTTTAGATTTTCAGATTCAGATCCTGTATCTTCCATATCATTTGTTGGTATAATTAATGAATGCATCACCCACAAGAAAGTTTCCAGTGCTTAAGTATAGTATCAAAGTATTTAAAACTTTGATACGACGTTCTGTTATACGTTTCTATAAGCATTGGAGCAAATGATAGAGGCTTTTTAATTTTTGAAAGAGTTTTAAACATAAAGTGAAATATGCCTTCAGCTTCAACCAGGCGCGGATCTAGTTCAAGCTTTTGGGGGAGGAAAATAGAATGACATTCACA
>MINK01013929.1:0-12756 GCA_001735545.1 Phormia regina
TATTAAATTAACGTATTTCATTGTCTAGAAAATTCGTATAAATGCATGCCCTCACAAGATGAATATGAAGGAATGAAGTACAAGTCTACCTTCGATATATTCTGAAACTAAAAGATTTTCACCAAATTTTATGATTAAATGGACATATTTAAAAAATTTGAGACTGAATATTTTCTAAACGCTTACAGGTATCAAAATAATTTTTGCACATTAAATTTATTGTTACAGCCAAATATCTTTTAACCATAATTATACAGCACAATAAGCACGTTTTTTTCTTGCCATTCTTAGAAAAATTAAAGAATGTAAAAATATTAAAAATCGGTTCATAGCGACAGCTACAGGCTACAAATGATATTATGAACGTATAACTCCTCCTCTATCGATGTTCCATGTTTCATTTAAAACGAATCAGTGGTTTAAAATATCGAAATTTATTGCCTTATTTTTGCAAAAAAATATTTTTAAATTATATGATTATCCCAGCAAAAAATAGGTAATGGCATATAGTTATGGTGCAGTTACTTTTCAGTGATAGCAACATACATTCTTCATTACATGAAAGTATATTGGTAACTACTTACTTTTAACTTGATATGTAATCAATTATTTTACATAAATCAAACATAAAATGAGGTCTAATTCTTAATACAGGGGCATAAAAATGCACCACTGAGCGACCTTCTAAAATGACATTTTTGTAAAATGTACATACAAATATCTCCCAGCTATGGTTGTCATTGCAGTGAGCAGTTGAGTAAAGTCTGGTAATTTTTTTAAATTCTGCACGGGACACAAAAATACGTTTCAAGAACTAACTCCAAAACTAAGAAGGTATGTGAAATCCTATGACTATGAAATAATATGTGAAATCCTGATTTCCGCATATTTTAAATAAATAAATTTGCAAAAAAACACCAGCATTTTATTCCCTATATTTCAGTACTTATTTGTAACCGATAATGTAACTGGTTACCATTCATTTTACTAATAATAACTTTTGTAATACTTTGAAATTCATGAGTGATTGAATAGCTACAAAGTAATTAGTTCTTGTAACCGCATGACTTTCTGAAATGGCTACCTGTAATAAAATATAGAGTAAGTAGTTGCCTCTAATGACATCACCGTGTTAAAATAATGAGTTATTCATCTAATGTGAAAGTAGTGAAGAACCATTATATTATCTTCTTATCTCATTACATGGCAATCAAAGTTTTTGCTGGCCTGTTACTGTTGCCTTCTTAAAAACGTATATTTGAACACAATTTGAAAAATATTTCTATTTAGATTTTGTCTATGGAACAAAGAACTGTGCTTTCGTACTTTCAACAGACAGACTGACGGAAATAGCTAGATCGACTCGAAATATGACTAAGACTAAGAAAATATATGCTTTTATGGATCTTAATTGAAAGTTTTCTTTACTCACGAAATGTGAAAACCAAAATAACTCCCATCACAGGGGGGCCACACAAAATTTTTTGTTAATAAATGTGTATCTCCTAAAATAGTACCCGGTTAAAAATGAAATACGGGGAAGAAATGCAGAGGAGGATATAAGCTTTTTAAAAAAATGATCTTGTAGTCAACTTGTCTTAACACGAGATAAAATACTGACGATCTCTATTATGTAATAGTTGTAAAAAAATTGTAATCTACAATTTAAGTCTGATCTTGATTATTTGGCAAAAATGACTCTGTGTTTATATCCACTATTATTAAAAGAAATACAACTTTCAATCAATCATAATGTCAACCAGAATTCGGTTTTTAAAAGTTTCTTATTATGAAGAAAATTTCAATTCAAAGGAATGTCAGCAATATGCTATAAACCAAGCGTAAATAGCGCGTTAATACCAAAAAAAAAACACACAATATTAGGCTAATGAGGATTAAAAACTATAACCTTTATACAGCTCGTACCAACCAACAACTTGATTTTATTACTTAAAAAAAACATACACACACACATACATACGAAAAAAAATCCAATTTGGTTTTTCAACCAAACAATACCGGCTGGCGTCAGACTCCAATCACATATAAAAGAATTACAACAATTTTGTCAATGTTGTTGTGTGACTGATCGTAATGATAATGATAATTAACGACAATAAAATATCATGTAAAACATGATCTTCAACATCATTAACACACAATGACACACTCACTCATTCAAAAGAGTCTACTGTTGAATATTTTATCGGTCGATCGTTCGATACCAAAATGAAAAACAAATTAACTAAATGCAATAAAAAAAACAAGATATTCGATTCGAACTTGCGCCACTTTTGAAGATTAAAATCAACCAAATTTTTAATGATTTTGATCGTTTACAAATTGGTAAGAATCACAAAATATAAAACAAATCGAAGTGAAGAAAATACACACTCAGACTGACTGCGAGTAAAGAAATAAAATGAATAAATTTCCTTTAAAGAAGTGTGGTTAGGATGAAAATTAAAATTCAAAACGATATAGAAAAGAAATTTAAAACTCAAAAGAATTAAACCGACAGATGCTAAAGATAAAAACGCTAAAATGTGATCAAAACTAAAGATTTTATTTTTTGTTCTATAATATTGTTATTTTATTATAGAACTTTTTAGTGGAAGTTTTAATAGTGAATAATTTTTTATTCCAAAGTCTCTAAAAAAAAAAATAATATAAAAATTTGTATTAACTACGATTTTTGGCGACACTATTTCTTCTTCTTTGGATTTTAAATGATTTTAATTTTATTTTATTTTTGTGATCTTGTTATCTACAAAACAAAGTTAATCTGGCGGTGTTGATGATGATCAGTTGAAAATCATTTTATTATTATTAGTTAAATGAATAAAAGTTGAATTGAAAACTAAAACATCCTACGTTATTTGGTTTCTTTTTTTTATAATGTCTTTGTCGTAGGAATGAATTAATATCGTTTAAACAGAAATTCAAGAATCATAAACTTAAAAATTATAAATGAAATGATTGCTTCTTATGACAAAGCACCTTTAAGAACCACAAAATATATCTAAAATATTCACATTAACCAACCATATAGTATATATTCGTATATGATTATATATATATTATGTTGTTCTTTTTAACAATTAACCCATTATTGTAGCGGCTAACATTTTTTTTGAGAACTCCACTAACTAGCAAATGATTTATTTCCTTGATCTTTTACTTTTATGCATCAATGAAAGGGGATAGTATTTTGGAAGTTATTAGTTAGAACTTCCAAGAAAAAGAAAAAGTTCCGAAAAAACCTTCTTTTTCGGAAGCTCTTGATCGTTCGTAATCGGAGAAGATACATAAAATTGAAAAAATTTTTATGTCAAAGATCCCCACTTCCAGCCGCCTTAGCTCCATCACGGAGGTGTCTGTTGGATCCCTTTTCCAAACTTAACAAATTCAACGCAAATCCCATCAGCTGATCAGAAGTTACATCTGCCCCACTGTGTGCTGAAGAATAAAGTTATGTAAATTTAAATGGACTTAATATTATTATTATTATAAACTTTTTATAAATTATTTATTATTTATACAATTTATTCATTCGTTTAACCAAAATCCACCTACAATCATTAGCCCCATATAAGGGTTAATCAAAAGCAAAAATAGTGCCATTCTCCAGTTCGTACAAGTATGTTAATGTTGCACAAAGGAATAAAAAATAAAATGCAAAAGAAATCATAATAAAAAGGAATCGATTTCATAAAATATTCGACATTAATTGACGATCAAAAAATTTATGAAAAATGTTCCAACTAACGAAAAATATTTTCTTGGTTGATCTTTTTTGGCTGCACGACTACAAATGTGATGCGAGTGTTCGTTTTGTATATTGGGCTAATAAAGTTGGCTTGTGTTATATGTATGTATATATGTATTTACATACATACGTATGAAGTAAGTTTCACATACGAGGATATAGAAGGAAATTTATTATGCTTTGGGAGGCGAAATTCTAAAGATTTAGCTGCAGTTTTAAATGTATAAATCGGCCCAAATATTTGTGAACCGCTGAAGATATCTCAATAAAATTGCACATACTCAGGGTTGAAGTATATTTGAGTTGATTTGGAGGAAAACAGATTACTCTTAAAGTTGTTAATCATGGGTAAAACATAAAAAAAAATATTTATAATATGAAAGAAAAGAAATTTTATATACGGATAGTCCTTGTAAGTCTCTACCAAAAATATGTTTACTTGTGGTGGTTATCTCTTTTGGTTTTGGAGATCACACCTGACTACTGATTGTTTACTAACTGACCAATCGTTTTGAAAATAGTTAACAAGGTTTCTTTGTTCATATCACAAGTGCTGCCGAATAGTACTTTTACAATATTGTTGCTACTTCACAAATTCTGCGATATTGCTGTAGCCTAAGCTGAGTAGATAAACAGGCTTTTAGAGGTTAAACCACAGGAATTTTGGGTGTAGGAGGACCACTCAAATATGAAAAAAAAAAATTATATCATTTTGAAAATTCTTCATCAGTTCTCTACCAGCGCACGATGGGGCAGAATTGTACAATTTTGGAAATAAATCTAATCGACTTGTTGAATTTGTATGAAAGTGTATATAGTCCTAGCAGAAGAGTGTATAATGTTATGTTTGGAAGTGGGACACAAAAAATCTCTCAGAAACGTAGCTAAGGAGGCTTCAAGTATGGTACATCTGACATACAAAAAATTGAGTCGCTTGACAAATTTTAGATTCTTGTTTTTGAAATTTGAAAGACCTTAATTTTTTAAGTTCTTGGTCCAGATTTTTTTCATATATATCCTAGTAAACAATTTGGAAAATTGCAAAAATTACGACCTTAAACTCTTTACTCTTTAAAAACAAATTAAAATTTTCAAAAAAAAAAAAACTTTAAATGCAAAAATCGGAATAAGTATAAACTCGAGCTTTTCATTAAAATTACTTTGCATAGCTGACATAATTCTTCAACATATAGAAAAAGATTGAAATCAATAATTTTTGTAGAACTAAAACTGGGCTACTTTAAAATTTAATAAGACAAGCCAGGTCTTTTCATGCAAATCCAACCAGCCGATTAGAAGTTAAATATTTATTTCTAAAAAATTTCGATTCTGCATCACTGTGAAAGGAAAAAGAGTAGAATTTTTTCTCGAAATAGGTCTGAGAATGTTTCAAGCATGGCAAAAAAAAAAAAAATGGATTTTATTCCGCTTTTGAAGAACAGTCTTTAACACAAGGTATATTATTTCTTCCATTTTCGTTGAAGTACAAAAACGTTATTAATATTCCTTATCTTTATAAGAAATGACGAAAATGTCCGTCTGTGTGTCAGTTGAAATGGTGTTTATGAAACTTATCGATAACTGACAAATATAATATAGGTATATAAAACGATCGGAAATCTTTTCGAGAATTTTTGGATTAAAATTCAGCAATATCGGTTTATAAATGGTGAAAATATGCCTAAAAATAACTGAGATATCGGAAAAAAACATTTTTTATTTTTTGAAGCGCTGGATTAAGCTCAATATTTTATTTTTATACAGATCACCAATTCAAGTGAGATCGTGTAAATCACTAGGTAAAATCTGCATGATAATAGTATGATTTATGATATCTTTTGCAAACTTTTCATTTTGCAATTTTAAACTTAGCCTCGTACCTTTATGATCATATTAAAATAAGCAGTCCTCCTTCTTATAAGCACATTAAACAAAAAACTAAGTAAATAATAAAAAAACAAAAAACATCGTCATCATCACTGGATGAAAAATTTCACACGCATTATTAGTTTAAAAGTTGTTGCTATTGTTGCAGTTTTATCAGAAATTCCCTTGGAACAAAGATTATTGTTTGTTACTCAAAGGATAACTTTTGGAGATATAAAACATTAAAGAACAAAAAAAAAAAAAAAAAAAAAAAAAAAAAAAATAAAAAAAAAAAAAAAAAAAAAAAAAAAAAAAAAAAAAAAAAAAAAAAAAAAAAAATTAAAAAAAAAAATATATATTTTGGTGTAACTGTGTGTCAATGCAACATGTTTCCACTCGTATTGTATTGGCGTTACAAGAAAAACAACAAGAACAATACGAGAAAACAACAAAATATTCAATATATTCAAAATGAAATAATAAAAATAACAAAAAAAAAAAAAAAAACAACGACAACAAAGGTACACTTGTGAAAGATGTGTGCAGTATGCAACATGATGTTGTGGAAAAAAGGTGTCCCCTTTTGTATGTTTTTGTTGTTTTTTTCTTACCAGTTTAAGAATTGTTGTTGCTGTTGTTATTTTTAAGATTTTGGTCAAGCTAAAAGATCCACGTGTAGTTAGTTGAGTTGTATTTTTTTTTTTGGTATTGGGTTTTTGTTAAGAGGACCCCAATAAAAACAACAACAAAAAAATCTCTGTTTTAAATGTTGGTATTGGGCTTGCAGTACCAAGGAAGACATCGTCCAGACACCCGTTGTCAAGTTTTTTAAGATTAATTGAACAATCAATTTTAAATTTTATAGGTTCTCATTTTTCTTCAACTTTACTACTAAGCACAGTGGAGCAGAATCGGAATGTTTTAAGAGAAAGAAATCTGTAACATCTGATCGGATGGTTGGATTTGAGTGAAATTTGGTAAAGTTATAACAGAAAAGAGTACAGGGGGCGGAGAGTGGCGGAGCTAAGGCGGCTTAATTTTAGGTACCCCTGACATAAGATGATTTTACTTATTAAATTTGTTCTATAAGTCCTTTTCGGTTAGTAAAGATTTCCATTTGCGGATGTGAGGTTTGAGATTTTAGAAAATAAATACTAAAGTAAAAACTTTCATGATATTGTGTACTTTGACTACTTGAATTATTGGATTTGTATTTTTATTTTAAAGTCATCTCTATAAAAAAAAAAAACTTTTCAGAAAAGAATAATTGTTAAAGGAATATTTAATAAAAAAAATTGTTTAAAATCGGACGTGAAACAAAAATTTGTCCGAAAGTGTTTGTTGGATACGCCTTTATTTATTTGTTTTTATTTATTAATAGTAAAAAAATATATATAATAAGGAACTGTCTACTGAGGCCTTCTGGATACGCCTTTACTAAAAGCAACATTTTACACTCTTTGCTACTCATATACCAAATTTCACTCAAACCCCCACTAACCGATGAGAAGTTGTATATTTCTTTTCAAAAATGTTTGTTTCTGACCCATTGTGCAAAGGCGAAAAGTCAGTTTTGGCCATTTTATTATTATTATTTTTTATTTTTTGTGGAATTAATAATATTGAAATTTTTTCTTAAGCCTTTTCATATGGAGATTTTACAGTCATAAGTAAGTATCTCTGATTTGTAAACGTTTTGTTTTGCGACTGTTTTTTTTCCTTTGTTTTTTTTTTATTTTTCACTTCTTTCATTCGTTGTATTGTTGAGATTTCACCGACTCCTTTTGGTATCTTTAAATTTGTGAACGTTTTATGTGTTTTATTGATTTTAATATATTTTTATGGTAAAAATATTAAAATACCATGATTATGTTCAATAGTTGTGGAATCATAATTTTCAAATTGATTGCCTTGATATGATCTTTAATGAGAGAAGAAAAAAAAAACATTAAATAATGTTATGTCATTGGCGGGAGTTTTGTTCAAGGGTTTATTTAAAATATTCAATATCATTATACATTTTACTTTTCTTAATCTGTTTAAATTACAAAACAAATTCTCAGAATTTTAACTTATTTTTCATACAATAAAATCATCTGTTTTAGTTTAAGGGATGTTACCTTTAATTGGGTCACTTTTAATATAAAACCACCTTATTTACTGTTTACTATATATACCCTTTCAAGTCATATTATTTATAAATATTATTTTCCTAGAATTCATCAATTAACCCTAATTTGTTAAACAGACATCATTGTTTTGTAGGTGTTACCCTTTTATATTTATTTTATTATTACTATAAAACATAATCCTTTAAACATTAATTTTCTCAAAAAAATTAAAATATTTTAATAAATTTATATTATCTGAAGGAATATTTGTTTAATATTGTATGAGATATGATACCCTAATTATGTTATTTATCATTACAATTATTGTAGCATAAATTAAATTTATCTTTTACATAACAATAAGTTAGTGGAAAGACATACATACATACATAGGTATTCTTAATATACGAGGGATGTATTAAAAATTTGTTAAAAATGTAGGAGACAGGTTGGTAAGCTTATTAATATAATTATTCGAAATCAAAAGCAAAAGGTAATAGCAAATAAAGCACAATGGTTCCAAAATATTTTTTTTTGATTTAATGTATGAGTTTTTTTGTTAAATCAACATAATAATACATTCATTTAAAGAACATATTTACGTATTTTATTAAGTAATAAATTTAACGTATATTAGTACATTGAATTTTAATGAATATTTACGTTAACTAGTATGAAAAATATCAACAAATTTAATTTCAAGTTTTTCATTCGTTGTAATTAATTTCTTCAGTATTCGGCGTGAATGATTGAATTTAATTTTGATAAAAAATCAAGTGGTGGGAACAAGACTTACAGAGCTAAAAAAATGCAACGAAATCAAAACTATGCCGTATTTTTGTTTATGAAGGTTGGTTTATGTTCCAAATTCTGGAACCTGGCCGATGCACTACCTATAAAAATTCAAAATATACTAAAAAAATTATTCCCTAAAGAAATTTTTAACCTGCCCTTACTTAAATAAAACAACAACTAAATATGTTTATAAAAAAAAATAAAGAACGATCGATGTGTGTTTAGAATTTTAATTGGTCATATCAAAACACACAAAAGAATACTCGTGTACAATTTAAACGCCTGAACACAACAAGATAATCTTATCAACTTGTATTTTAAATGAGCATTAATATTTTCTTGCCTTTTAATGTTATTCCCCCCTTTGGTTTACTCTTCTAGGGGTTTAAAAGTGAAATATAATTGTATATGGCTGTTGTTTGGTAGTAGTGGTGTTATAATGCGGCCATATTTAAAATAATTCAATAAGTTAACTCAGGCGCCTGAGTTGTTTGGAAAAATAAACAGCTGTTTGTTATTATTGTTATTGGTTTTTCATGAATTTAACTTGTCATTGTACGTACGTACGTCTTGGTATTTTTTACAATTTTCCCCATAAAATCCTATGCAAATTTCAGTTTTTTGTATCATAGTTTCATTATTGGGCTTGTAATGCGATTTAATTAATGAAAGTAAATTAATTAAAACAACTTTGTTTGTAGTAATTGTTTTATTAACCTTTAGAGTTATTTGATATTGTATTTTCCCAGTGAAACGTTTTTGGAATACATAATGAGGAAATTCTTCTATTTCATTAATTTATTTAGATATTCAGTAAAAGTAGAGAATTTGAGATACTTGTACGTAGACAGATAGATATAGTATGACAGTTGTTTTAGTTCGTGTGTTCATAGTAGGTGTTATGTTATGTTTTCTTTTTTCTTTTTTGTAATTGATTTTAATTGTAAGAGGTCTTAGAGCGTTACAATTGGAACGTGGGAGTTGGGTTTTTATAATGGAAATTTAATACAATTTGATTAAAGTTTGTTGGCCAGAAAAAAAAATTAAGATAAAGAAAATAGTTTTTAAATTTAAATATAGATACATATATAATAATTATAAATAAATAAATAAATAGATAAGTAAATAAATGAATATATTTATTGAAATTTTTTGGAAATAAATCTGTAAATTCTAATAGGCTTATTAGATTTTATTGAAATTTGATACAGTACAATGTTAAGTTTAGAAAGGGGTCCTAACAGATCCTTTAGGGATACTTTCGACACATAAAATGTGTAATCCCTTTTGTTTCTCGGTCGATTTAAAATATTTTTACATATTATTGTAGATCCATGTTTACATGTCATATATGTCTCTTATAGTATGAGTTATTTGTATTTGAATTTTTTGTAATTTTCGTCGGAAAAGTTTCATTTACTACTTTTTCTCTAAAAAAAAAAAATTCTTAAAAAACATATACAATATATTATACTTTTCTGAAAGGTATCTTCATAGAAATGAGTTTAAAATAAAAAAGGCGAATAATTTAAGTAGTCAAGGCCTTTATTCTCGTGAATTTGAGTTTATATTTTTTAAAAATTGAATTGTAGTTTAGGAATCTACGTTAAAAATTTTTTATTCAAAATCTATAGAATTTCGGACAAATTTTCATTTTATAGACACCAATATGACAAAAATACAATTTCCGGGATTTTTGACGTATTTTTTTTTTACAAAAATTGTAAACTTTTTGACATTTTCTAATTTTATGTGATAAAGTTTATATTCAGATATCTTTATAACTTAGTTATCTTTTACAGTTAAAAAAAAATAATAATTATTTTTATTGTAAAAAATTAGGAAATATATAAACTCGATTTTTTTGATCTGAATTATATTTCTTAGCTGACATAATTCTTTATTAGATAGTAAAATATTGAAGACCATATCTTTTGAAGAACTGAATCTAGGTCACTTTAAAATTTAATTAGTAACGGAAAATTATAAAATGAATTTCAAGTCAAATCATTCACAATCAAAAATTATTTATACTAAAGAAATATAAATAATTTATTAATTATTAACAAAACCAAAAAATTCAAATCATAATGAAATTTTCCAAATGATAAATAGATTAAGGCGGTACTGGTACGACGACGATGACACTGATTGTTAAATCAATTGCAGAAACCACGATTCACATTACACCCAGTCACCCGCTTATACAAAAATATATTTTCATTTTAAACGAAAACAAATCCCCAGACGTGGGTTACGCCTGTACAACAGGTCACAGGTCTTTCAGTTAGATAGAAAAAAAATTTCCTAAAAGTTACAAATAAATTTCTAAATAAATCTCTTAAATAATAGAGTAGATTGTCAGAAGAGATTTCTAAATTTAAACAAATAAAAATCTACAATTTACAAAAAAGAATACTATTATTCATAGATTTTTATTATTATTATTATTGTGATGATGATTTTAAGGAAAACACGTGTCTAAACGACGTTTTACGCGAACGGTAACACACTTCATAAATTTTTTTCCCTTTATTCCCCCATGAAATATTTAACAAATGAAACAGAAACAGAAACAGTTATTATTACAGTTATGATTGAGGACATTGAGGCAAAAACAACAACAACAACTACAATACGAGAAGCTATAGCAAAGTAGCCGGAAAAAGAAATAAAGTCAAAAGTGTATTTCCTTTTCCAGTAAACAAACTATACAACTAACTGTATTTAGATTTTAGCTGGCTGTACGAAAAGTGTATGAAAGTGGCAGGCTAGATTTCAATATTCAAACAAAGCTACATACTACATACACATACATAAGTATGTATTTATTATTTACATTGTGATGCTTACAAACCAACGAACAAACCCAAAAAAAAATATATATATTCCTTAAACGCAAAACATTTACTTAGACACCCCCTTTAATTTTTCACTTTAACTTTCGCATGTTTTATTGCTGCTGGTGTTGTTGTTGTTGTTGTTGGTGATGATGGTCTTGTTTAAGTTGCTGTCTTACGGAAGTTAAACCCATAATCATTATGAAGAGCTGCAACAAAGGACTACATATAATGAAACTTTTAAAATATTATTATTATTATACTTGGGTGCATAGTATGTGTGGTATTGTTAAGGATGTTAGAACATTTGCTATAACACAGTGTTATAAAATGAAGAAAATTTTCGGTGGCACGTCGTTCTCCCGTCAATACGGATACATGAGTACTAAATCGCTAATCCACTTTTGGTGAATTGATTTTAGTTTTTAGCAGGTTGAATTATATATTCAAGCCTATCTCGAAGGGACTTTGATTTTGATTTTGTCCTAAAAAATCCCAAAAAAAAAAAAAAATTAAATTTTTCTTAAAGTGATTCTTGCTTTACTTTTTAATACGATCAACAGAGAGATATTATACACAATTTCTGAAAAATAAAGAAATTAAATTTTATACAAAATTTCATTAAACATTTTTTTTTTCAAAAAATCATTTGGCAGTAAAGTTGGTCAATTTTTGGTTTTTGAAGGAAAAAACACGAAAGGTTGCAAAAGTCATGACTATATATCATTTTAAAACCACGTATAATAAATTTTACTTTTCTTGAAACAATACGAATAAATGGAAATTTTGCTCATATGGATATATTTTTTAAAATTTGGGACTGAATAATTTCTAAATGCTTATAGTTATTAACATAATTTTTCACGTGATATAAAATATTTAATGGAGAATTGATAAATGTGAAAATCAGAATAATATATATAATTTGACTATATATTTTTAGGAGTCGAAGTGGTTATTGTTGAAAATATGGATATTTTCTGAAAATCGACTCGTGTGACTAACTTTACTGGTAGGCTGTGATAATAATTTCTTGCAAAACCTTTAAGAACATATTGATCTACCTATATAGATTAATTCACAGAAGTACCAAAATCAATAATTAATTTTTTTACAGACTCAATTTCAACTTCTTATCCAAAATTGTTTATTTTTGACTACTGTTGGAAGTAGCGTGAATATTACACCTTTTCTTAGGTCCCATCTTTCAGAAAATGTCAAAAATATTAAATAAATTTGTTTAGAAAAGTCTAATATATAATGTAACTGTTTGAGAAAGAATTGCAATTTTTGAGACCTATTTTGAAATGTTTAAATTTTTAAAAGTTTTTCTTGTTATCGAATTGAGATAACAAAAAAATTTTATTAACACAAT
>MINK01013955.1:0-11396 GCA_001735545.1 Phormia regina
TCTTATATTGGAGAAGGAGGTGTTGGATTGTAAGGTTAAACAATATAATTGTTTACCCTTAATTAGCAGGATGGATGACAACAATTTAAATAAAAATAATGAACGAGCTAACATGGCGTCAGCAGCAAATATGATAGGCACATTTGCAGGCGAAAGGGAAGAAGACGTTGAATTGTGGTTGAGGAAAGTGGACATGGCATTTTACACATGTATGATTGATGAAAGAGAAAAGGTCAGGATGCTTATTAGAGCGTTAAGAGGAACAGCGCTTGAGTGGGTAACACTTTTAGGTGAGGAGTTGTTCAACATGGGAATAGAAACTTTTAAGGAAAGTTTAATTAGTCGATTTTGTAATCGAATGGACACAGAAATGGTGGTAGCACGGTTTTTTGCAACAGGAAATGTAAAAAGCTACCAAGAATATGTTGAATTGTTGAAGGACGCTACTTTTCTTATGCAAAGAGGTAGTGTAGGATGTAAGAGCTTGATACAACGGATTATATCAAAATCCCCGGATGGTATTAAGTCGATACTACTCATTAAAGCAGAACAGGTTGGAACGTGGGATAGTTTCCGCAAAGTTGCAGAGGAATCAGCATGGGTGGCGTTTCCTGAGAGGCTAATTGGTCAAGTTGGCAAGGATAATGATGATAAAGAAGACAAAAACGAGCAATGCATACAAAGAATTGCTAAAGAAAAGAAATACTGTCATGTACACGGAGAGGGAAACCACTTTACAAATGAGTGTGAGATTGTTAAGCTAGTCGAAAGCAAAGGCTGGATAAGACGAAGGAGGGACGAAAAGTTTAATAAGAATAAAAGGCAAGAAAAATTTTACACTGTTAGGAATTTTATTAACACTTCAGATAACCCATTTAAAATTTCAGGTAAACTTGCTGGTAAAACAGTTGAAGTTTTAATTGACACAGGAGCGGATATCTCAATAATTCCTTATGATATACTAAAAGATAGTGTAGAGAAAAGAAGGGTTCAAACGGTGGCAAAAACTGTAAATGGATCTCCGCTTAACATAACACACCAAGCAATTGATCTAGAAATTGAATTGTTTGATAAGAGACTAACGATTTCCCCATACATTTGCAAAAATATGTATGGGAACCATATAATAATAGGAGCTGATCATATAAAACACAACACAAGTCTTTTAGAACTTGTTATTAAACCGTTAAAATTTGCAAAAGAAGTTGCTACATGTAATGTTGAGAAGAAAGAAACACAAGAGGATAGCATGGCAGGTAAAAATGATATTATAGATCATTACCAAGATATGTTTGTTGAGGATTTAGAAAATGCAGGAACGTGCAAGGTGTTAAAACATCAAATACATATCAGAGGCGATTACCCACTAGCTCAAAAGAACTTTCCAATTTCAATACACTATGAAGATGAGATTGAAAAAGAAGTGCAAAAATGGTTAAAAATTGGCGTGATTCAAGAGTCAAATAGCCCGTGGGCTTCAAGACTGGTACCGGTGCGAAAAAAAGATGGCCGATTGAGACTTTGTATCGATTACAGACCTTTAAACGAAATAACTATAAGAGACCAATACCCTTTGCCAAGAATTGATAGTATTCTTGACACAATAAGCAATGCGAAAGTCTTTTCTTGTTTAGATGCTACTTCTGGCTACCATCAATTAGAAATTGATTCAAAAGACAGAGAAAAGACTGCATTTAGGTATAAAGGCGGTCTTTATGAATTTATACGGATGCCTTTTGGTCTGACCAATGCACCGGCCACTTTCCAGCGAGTAATGGACATAATTTTGAAGGAGGTTAATTGGAAATGTGCGATTCCGTATTTAGATGATATCATTATTTTCTCACAAGACGAAAAACAACATAAAAAGGATGTAAAACATGTTATGGAGCTACTAAAAAACAATAATATCAAGCTTAACCCGGCAAAATGTAAATTCTTCAAAAAAGAACTCAGAATCCTGGGAAATGTGGTATCTGAAGGTTCAGTAAAACCTGACCCGGAAAAGGTACGTATACTAAAGGACATACCACAACCAACAGACATAAAGGCCTTAAGAGGATTTTTAGGCTTGTTAAATTACTTTAGGGATTATATTCCAAATTTGTCAACACACGCAAGCAAGTTATATGAATTGTTAAAAGGAGAAGAGAAAAGAAGTTGTAAAAAAATAACATGGAATATAGACCTCAACGAATGTTTTAAGAAGGTCAAAAACTTACTAACAGATGCCACGACTAGAATGCAACCGGATAAGAATGCTGATTTTATATTAACAACCGATGCCAGCGAGATAGGAATAGGGGCCATTTTATCACAAAAGAATGCTGAAGGGAAGGAACGGATGGTATACGCATTTTCAAAAGTTTTAGACGAAACGCAAAAAAGATATTCAACAACGGACAAGGAATTACTGGCAGTAGTAAAATCTATTGAATATTTTAAAAGATTTCTCCTGGGTCGCAAATTTTTGTTGCGAACAGACCACAAGGCAATACAATACCTGTGGTCATGTAGCAATACAAATGCAAGAATGTTGCGCTGGGCGTTAAAGCTAAGTGAATTTCAATTTGATATTGAATATATAAAAGGAGAAAATAACAATGCAGATTTTTTAAGTAGACATATTGGCGCAATAAAACAAAGTGTTGAAATTTCTAAGTTAAACAAAGACGAAAAAGAAACAAAGATGGAAAAGGTTCATTTGATGCTTGGCCACGGTAGTGTGGCGAACATGGAGCATGCATGGGAAAAGAAGGACAAGTGGTCCGGATTTAGTAAAGACCTGAAGGAATTCTACAAAAAATGTAGAATATGTGCATTAGGTTCTAACCAACTTCCCACTAGGCAACTAAAATGTGTAAAATCAGAAAAGCCTGGTCAATTGTGGGAATTAGATCTGATAGGAAGAATAGTTGATAAAAAAGGAAATGCAAGCTTTATTTTTTTGGCTCAGGATAACTATACAAAATGGATTGAGGGTAGAGTAATTAGCAACAAAAAAGCGAAAACAATCAAGGAATGCATAAATGAGCTCATTGTTAATAAACATGGGACTCCAGAAGAATTGTACTGTGATCATGGGCGTGAATTTGTTAATGAAGATATAAAACAACTGTGTACTGAGAACAAGATACGTTTGACTTTTGCATCGGCATACCATCATCAGTCAACAGGTGGCATTGAAAGGGCAAACCAAACATTGCTATCAAAGTTGAGGAAATTGTCTAATTTTGGGCAGATTAATTGGAAAGGAGTTTTTAAGAATGCAATTTTGGCAATGAATTTGTCATTGAATAGGGCTATAGGAACAAGTCCATATATGTTATACAAGAATATGAAGCCCTGCTTGACGAATAATGGGAATTCGGTTAAAGAGGAAGAATTGGGAAGGGTTGATGCTAAACTAATGAAGAAAATGTACCAAAAGACAAGGATGCGCTATGAAGATGAAATACGGCAAAAGTACAAAAGAAAAGGGTCTGTCCTAACGGTTGGATCAAAAGTTTTGATTTATAATGGAGTACCTTCGCAGCCGTTTAAACAACGTTGGTTTGATGGATTTACGTTAAAAAGAGTACTGGAAAATGGATCCTACTTAGTAGCTAAAGGAAACAGAATATACAAAAGAGCCTCTAACTTTGTAAAGCTTGATGAGTCTTATATTGGAGAAGGAGGTGTTGGATTGTAAGGTTAAACAATATAATTGTTTACCCTTAATTAGCAGAATGGATGACAACAATTTAAATAAAAATAATGAACGAGCTAACAATTAGATAATAAAAAAAGACAAGAGAGGTTCTTAATAACATTTATAGAGGGTTGTTCTACGAAACAATTGATAGTACAAAAGTAAAATTACGAACGACACTATTGTATTATGATAGCAAAGCTATCATTATAGTTGAGCAGTATTCGTGATTGACACTATAGATAATGATGTTTATACTAATTGATGATGAGTTGTAAATTAGTAACAAGGTTATCTGTGATAACATAGTCATGAAAGGTTTATAAAGAATGCTAACTAGGAAAAACATCTGACTTGTATAGAACCTCGCCTTCAACAGACACAAAATCTCTTTGGATAGCTTGTATAGATACATCACGACGATAAATGAATCCAAATCCTGTTGCATTTGGTTTATAATTCCCTCTATCCGTCTTTTATAAAATGTTAATTTTAAATGCAAGTGTGAAAAAATTCAAGGCATTTGGGTCAATTTACTATTTAAACAACTTAAACATATTCAATCTGTTCATGGAATCTTAAGACACCATAATCTAATACTAAAAGGCTAATTACCTTCCAAAATTGATAAAGCTAAAGGTTTTCATCAGATACTACATACTCTTGTTTTACTCACATTTGTCATCTTTATTAGATTGGGTTCCATTGCATGTGGATCTATTTTACATTTTACACTTATTACAAGGATTTTATACTATTTACCTGAAACTGTGCAAATTGTCACGGTTTGATTGTTCTTTGTTAAGACATAAATCTTGATCACCAAATGAAACTAGTCGCTTCCTCTTTTGAATATTCCTAACTGCCTCTAAGTAGATATACTGTATAGTATATATGTTTTTGCACTTATGCATCCGATATGTATTTAGCATTTTTATGATGGTTTACAGTCTTTACGATGTACAACTGATCATTTAATACGTCTGTAGCATATCCTAAATTCATATTGTTTTTCATTTTAATCAAAGATGCAAAAAAAATAAGTCGTGTTTTATCTTAGTAATATTAATAGACAGCAAGCTTGGTGATAAAATTATATATTTAAGCACGGTTGTTAGTGCCCATATGCATTGTACAAAACATTTCTTACAAATAGCCCACAAAGTCTTAGTCATTTTAGTTCTTAGCAAATGTGCGTGTACGACAGAAGACGAGATATTTGAAAACTTTAAGACAGATTTACAAGAGAGCATAGTTGCTGCGCGAAGTTTTAGACAAAGTATTGCTGGTTTTGAGTATACAGCTATAAATATCAAAGATTATTGCCAGATATCGAAGCATGTCTATAATTTGTTAGACGATGTCCTTAACACGAAAGCAGAAGATTTTGTGACCGTTTTGGATATAAAGATGAATGACATGGCGAGTGCAAATGAGTCAGATTCCATTGCGGATATCTTTTCATGCTTAAAAAGCTATACTATGGATGGCAGCGAAATTGAACATTACGCGACAAATACTCAAATGAGAGTACACAGTGTTAAGCGTAAGAACTTACAAAATTTCTTAGCATTTAGTGATTACACGGATAAAATAAGATACATCCATGACTTGATACAGCATAAAATAGATACTTATGTAAATGATCAGATAAAAAATTCTTTTGAGGTTAGCTTGCTCAATTTACTTACCAAGACAATTGTAAAAAATTATCTTGGCAAATGTGAAACAGACCCGCTATCTAACACAGATAGTATTGGTGTTATTGAGGAGATTAGCAATGCCGAGATATTGGTTCAGTTTGTAAATGCATGTGACAATGGAACACTAGGCAATAAAGTCTTTGATGAAACAATACTTCATTTTAATAGGGGTCCAAACCATATTGAATCAATCATTGCAGATGTTATGGATTTCCAAAGTAATGTGAGTCATATATACTATGAACGCATAGAAGTAGAAAACTTTATTTGTAGAGAGTACGACAACAAGTTGAATGATTTGGTCAATAACAATATTACACTTGTTTTAGAATCACTAGTCCCAAATCTGCGCAATCTGACAAGTGAAGAATTTGAAGCGATTTACGGATGGTTTATAGCAAAGATTTTACAGGCAGTCCAAAGTAATGGTTACTCACACTCAACACATAGCGCACATATTATAATGGATGCTTTTGAAGCTAGCAATGATGATTTTGAACTTCTGGAAAAAAGCAGCCAAAATTTTTTGAAGGCTATAAGATTGGATGATTGCATTAAGGCATGCAAAGATAAGAATTATGCAAGCAACTTTATATGCCTCAAGCCTTTTTGCCAGAAAAAGCAGATAAAGATTATATGCAACGATAGGATTACAAAAATGAATGTAGACTATTTTTGTAACATTCTTGGCAACATTGGTATTACTCTAGGAACACAGCAAAACTCATTTGTATTGATAAACATGATACAAGGAATTGATACATATGGGATATCAGGATATCTACAGAAACTCTACACTGATGAATTTAATAGCTGCTTTTGGATTGATTCTAATAACATTATAAACAAGGCAATAACTATTGAAAGTAAAAAAGCAGATAATAGTTTTTTGCGCAAATCTAGTATTGATTTTAAATCTGACAATTTATCAGCATCATTCATGCCTACAAGTAGTGATGATTTAGCCAAAGAAATTCACAAGACAATAGCTCGGAATATGACAGTGGTAGATGGAGCAGATAATATAACTTTGCATCTTATCGATAATTCTGAAATTGACTTGGTCATATTACAAAATTTAAAAGCACAGGAAAGGAATATAAGTGTTAGCGAAACTTTTGTGATAGCTGTAGAATCAGATCAAGGAGTAAACATAGTCCAAGTTGTATTCTATACAGATGAGGAAGGTTGTCAAATACTAGACCTTAAGCATAATCTACCCACTACAGATAGACCAGATGACAAAAATTGTGGAACTGAGAATGGTTTGATTCTAATGAGTTATTCCGGCACCAATCGAGCTAAAGCTATATCATATCTATCCAATTACCTAAAAAACATCCAAATGTTGCCTAAAGATTATAGTCTGCCGACATTCTCATGCGATATACTCGATAAATTCGCTGTCAAACAGATTGAAGTACCAATTTATAGTAACGTTGCAGGTGACACAGATGCAGTTATAGCTAGTGAGCTGGTAGATATTATCGAATACATCGCCAATTTCCATGATACAGAAAAAAACACAAGTAGTATTTTAAGTTTAAAGATTCCACTATCTGACATATTGAGACGCAAAATTGATTATGGTACTTGGATAAACAATATACAAACATTTTTAACCGATACAGATATTGATTTTGAGGATTTTGAATACATCCTAGATACTTTCTTAATTGACAAAAATCTTGTCAATGCTACAAATAGCAATGATATGCAAGGGATAAATGTGAAAAACTGCGATGTCTACATTTGTGCTATAATTAATAAGGACGGCAACAAAAAGATTTACATCATAAGGAAGGACATAGCATTTGACATGCAAATTCTACCAACATCGCAATTATTGTACGCGTTTAACGATGAGATGAATAATGGAATATTTGATGATGATACACATCTAATCCAATTTTTGATAAAAATAAAACAATTAGGTATCAATCCTCTCAGATGCATATTTGAAACCATCTTAAATCTCAACTACGATTTGACAGATAACTTGAGGAAACAATTTGAAGCAAACAAGGATGAGTTCTGCACCAAATTTTATGGTATTCTCAATACATATTTGTACGACAAAGTACCTGTCAAAGATGACCTGATGTTTGAAGATTATAGCAATCCCAAAGTTTTGACTCTGCTTAATATGTCTATGACTAAGCTTTTGGAAATAGAAATTAGCTTAGTACTTGATAGATTAGGGCAATGCCTTTGTAAAGTTAGGCCTAACCCGAGGATCATGATAACATCAATATCGCTTGACAATTAAGATCAATTAATAAACTTTAGTTTTATTACAAAATTGAATAAATAAGTGTTTTTAACACGTAAATTCGCAAACAGATTCAAAAGATCTTTATAAATATGCATAGGTCAAATTCTTTGCTATATAATTACATTCATTAACACCGGGTGCTAAGCATTTGCTAAATTAAGGTTTTAGACTATATTAGAACGAGTGTCTTATAAGTTCTTTGTCATTTTGTTTCTTTAAAAAACCTCACAATTACTGAATGCGTCTGCTAGAACTTTATTTTAGATGCGTCTTTTGTTGCAAAACGGATACGGCAATATACTAACATATGATTTGTGGTGCAATATTTATTTTCATTATAAACTAAACAAAAAAACAACAAGCTTTCCAGCTGGTGTCCATATAAATATTTGTAGATATGTATGCTTCTGTTTGCAATTACATATTTTGCAAATAATGAAAAATTTGACATTGCTAGTTATCGAAAAATGCAAGCTTGTACCCCTTTTACCTTTTATTTAAATATTTTGTTACATAGTATGGCATTACAAAAACAGACAGTAGATACCCTGCCATAACCAAGTGTCTGTTAAATCTTTGTACACCCGACAAATTGCATATCAAAATAATAACATTTGCAAACAGAAATGAGAACATAAAATTATCACTACAATATTTATGCAATTTCATAGGTTTATAATTTACAAAGTAGTTTGCAACAAATGTAAGTGTAAGATGTAAGCTATGCAATGCAAGTATCCAGCTCACATAGCTCAGATTACCAAGTCTTCTCGAAGGTGCATATGAATACGAAGATATGACATAGTACAGAATAAAGATCATTGTTGTCCTCACAAGCCTAGAAACCTTGCGCTTTGTCTCGGCAACTTTTTTAGATTCGAAATTTTGCGAGTGAACATAAAGATGCAAAGACTGGGTATGAGCTGAAAGATGCCTTCTTTGTTTTGCAAAAATAGTGTGTTTCGCTTTTCTGTAAAGATAAAAATGTCCAAACCATTTTGCAGAGCTATTTCGTAAATTACCATGACTAACAGACCAATCTTGGGTGTAAATCTGAATAGTGATAGAAGATAAGTAAAGCTGAGGGTAAAGTAAAAGTTTAGATGCTTGCCATACTCTGTTATGTTGATTTTGTAATTTGTAAGGTAAAGTGTTAACAGTCTTACACAGCCAAGGAGAAATAGCAATGATGCAGTATACAAAGTTTTTGCTGTCTTGTATGAATGCAAACAGCCATTGTTGAACAGGTAGGCACCAATACCCACGTCCATGAGAGAAAGGCCAAAGAAATCCGTTTTCATATGTTTCTGTGGAAAAGATGGAAAATCACACGCAAAGATGCATATCATAACCATCAAATTGAGATACGCTCTGTATGAAACCAAGATCGGGTATACATTGCCTGATGTATCTGGTGCTAGATTTGCATCATGCATATGGCATTTCGACGGAACAATATCAGATTGTACATTCTCCGGTGTTTTTACATTATTTTTTACGTTTTTAGTGCCTGTATTGCCATCAAAATTTTCAGTATCTGATGTGTTGTTCTTTGATTTTGTAGTATCATCATTTGATATGCCCTGTGCTGTTATATTCTCGCTTACAATTACCAAAGGCTTTGCAAGGTTATTTGCAGTACATACATTATCATCTGTGCTTTTCGAATCTCTACAAACAATGTTAGAATTATTTTTGGCTGTTTCTTTTGCGTATAATTGTTTTCGAAAGTTTTTGCTATCCTTTTTATTGTATAGATCTATATTAAATTCTCGACAGGCATAAATCAACCTTTCTTTCCAATCTTTCTTAATTATTTTCCTGTACCGTGCAATGATAATAACACTAAAAATAAGCATAGTTGTGTAAAGATACTCGGGATAAACAATCACAATATACTGTGGTAGGATCCAAAAGATAATTTCCATAAAAATGTTCTCAATACCAACACCTACATATGCAAGCATGCTAAAGAATGATATACCTGTTGTAAAAAATAGATCAATCTCTTCTCTGTACCACATACCCAAACAAACACAATTTAGATTATATAGGATAACATTCTCTAAATAGGATTTATTAGTCTAGAATATTGATTGTAAACAATGCACATTTTACTTGCGACAGTAATAAAATAAACAAAAAACGAAAGTCTAAGCGTAAATCTTTCACATTTTATAATATACCTTCGTGACACGATCTTTCAGTTCACTAACCTGATCAGTCTTTTGCTTTATATGTATAAAGAAACTAAAAAATATTTCGATACGTAAAGATCATTGAGCTATTTCAATAAGTTTTCATATATGCTTTGTCATATTAAATGAATTGATTTTTTTTGTTTGATAGAAATTATGAATACACTTGATTTAATCATGCAGTAACAGCAAGAGATACTAGCAGAAATGTCAGGTAAGATAACCATGCAACATTTTTTAAAACGATATTCAGTTGCTTAGAAATAAAGTAGTTCGCCTTAAGACTTGCAATATTGCAACTACCAATGTCATATTAGACTTAAAAACATTTAATATTACTTCAATATGTAATAGCAAATTGAATAAATGACTAGCCATTGCACGCTACATATTGTAGATACTATAAGATCAGGATTGCTGCAGGGAAAGAAAGGGAAATGCCTGTCTAAATTTTCGTCAACATAGAACTGTGATGGAGCATTAGCACAAATTGCCAATGTCATTAGAATCAGACTACAAAAAACAGATTGTGTACGCTGTTTCGATTACGCTCTTTCTATTATTCACAATTTTTAGTATGTTTACTATATTTCTTTTGTTTTTTGTCAACAAAACTGACTTGGATGTTTATGCAATCATTTAGGTCGCAGCTGATGTAAATCCGAAAATGTCTTTGTCTTATGCATCTATAAATTCGGTAGCTTAATTACCCAACAAAAGCTCCTGAAATAAATTAGGAATTCATATGGTTTAACAGATTGTTTGTGACAATCTCAAAGCTATAAATATATAAGCGAACATGTTTGATTGCATACATAGCTCTATGTCTATTTATAAGCATCCAAGTTGATTTGATTGCTTTTTGTAAAAGAAGCTAAAAATTGTTATAATCCGAATGGTACGATAAATATAGGTACATAAATGGCAACTTTAAATCTCTTATCTGTACTATAATTACATAATATAACACTAGTATAGAATAAACAATGATATACATGCATTTTTGCGAATCGTAAATGCAAAAAGCAACTTTGATACCGCAGAGGAATACAAGTTAAATACCAAATCCGAAAAAAGTATTACGTACATACAAGAAGCTATATATAGGTCTGTTATGGATCAAGAATGAGAAGACCTTGGATCTACGTATTATATTTGCTGTTAGTAACGATAATAATGACACAAGCCTGTTCTTCTAGGAACGGCAAGGAATCAACAAAATTAATGAAGATCAAAAAAAATTGTCATTTGAAAAGTGATCTGCATTATAGTCATCAAATTAGGAACATCAATTTGACAGCTTTGTTCGTTTATGACACAGAGCTATGTACAGATTCCCATAGGTTCGTGGTTTATAAGATGTTAAATGCAGGTACATTAGACTTTGACATGCCAGATATGTTATTTGACACGTTCAAAATAGCAAATGAAAGGATAGAAAGGTACCAAGATAGGTATTTGTCATGCAGAAATATAAATAGATTGAAAAGGTATATGCTTGAAGATACATTTACAGCGTTGTATCTACA
>MINK01013960.1:0-11527 GCA_001735545.1 Phormia regina
TATGTATTTTTGGCCTTGAAGGCTTTATATTACTGAAATAAATGAATAAAATAAATAAATAAATAAATAAAAGAATGATTTTTAAATAAAAATAAGTTGTTTATATTGCCTTGTCATAAAAAACACATACATAGGTTCCTTGTAAGACCATCTACGATACACAAATTTTAATTTTGATTAAATGTATAAAAAATGTCTTGATTGTTCGATTATTTAAGTATTTTGTCCATTTATTCGCCGTTTCGAAATAAAAGCATACATAATTGATTCGAATATAATATTATATTGGTACCCATAAATCTTTCCTTATAAATGAACCAATTATATTGGCAAATTTAAGAAGTTGTTCATTAAAAATTTAAAACTTTGTACAAACTAATTCATTTTAAAGAATAATATAAAAAATTGTAATTCTGAATTTTCTTTCAGAAAAAAATCGTCAAATCGTCATACCGTGAGTAATTTTTTCGTTCACTCAAATTGTTTTACAAAATTTACATTGATATATATTGTAAATTATTTCTGATGACAATGAACAATAATACTAAAAATGATTATATAAAGTCTTACCTTTTTTTTTATTAAATATGATGTAAGTAAAATATTATCTTTAAAAACAACATATGCATATACTATTATAAATTGGAGTATGTATTTTATAAATCTTTTTATTATGATATATATATATTTTTTTAAAAATTTAATTTGTTCTTTTGGGTGTATATTTTTTAAAAATTTCATTCACTGGAATAATATTTAAGTATGTATTTCATGCTACAACTTTTCATGAATGTATTTCATTGATACGATTTAGCAAAAAACGCTAAAAGCGCTTTAATAACACATTAATATTGTTATTTAGTAAGTATTAATTATTACTCTTATTAACGATAAACTGTAAGTGAATTAAAAAATGTGTATATTTAGCAATATTTTAACGAGTTTAATTAAAAAATGAAAGTGATTAATAATTTTTTCCAATTTTTTTTTTTTTTTTTGGAAAATTTTATCTAGTTATAAGTTATAAATAACGAGTGATTTTTAGAAACTATTCAAAAATGTGTTAGTTTTTTTTATAAATTTGTGTTGTGTATATAATTAATTACAATTATGTTAATAAATGGTTTGTGAGTGGTATGTGTTTATAATATCTTTATTTGGAAATAAATTTTTAAAAAATGATAATGAATAAGCAAAAAGATCTATAGACGTATTCCAAAAAATAATAATGCATGTTTGATAATGAGTTACGGAGTTTTTGTATGTAAAATTCCATAAGTGAATAGTAGTAACTCGTTATCAAACGTACATTATTAATTTTTTAAATCGGCTGCTAATGTTTTCACAAAACTGTTACTTTCGTTTTGAAGCCTATTAATATATTTTCTAGGTAAATAACGTGTAAAGGCAACTTATTTAAACGTTAGTAGCCCATTGGTATTATTATTTAAAAAAATATGTATTTTTTATTATAGATACAACTATGTGATTATTGAATTTATTTTTATTTTTATGTGTTGAATTCAAATCTAAATTTCACACGAAATTAAAAATTAGTGTTCCCGTTTTCATATTTTCTTTCAGAATTAAAAAACATAGTTAAACAGAAATAATTTTACATATTATAACCACAAACAGTTTTTAATCCATAATACATATTGTGACAAAAAATATATTATATATCAAGTATGTATATGATGAAAAATGAAAGTTTTCAAATCGAATTGATTTGAAAGATTATGATGAATTTTGATCGATTTCAAAAACCAGTGATTTACTTTTATTTAGAAAATACAGCAAATGTATAAAATGAACATCTAATTTTAGAGAAATATAAAGGATTTTTTTTAACAAAATATAATAGAGTTTTTTTCATAAACAAAACTATTAAATAAGTACATCACACATTTTTTCGATTTTAAATCTATTCCTTTTTAAAATATTTTACATACATGTATGTTTTTGTTTTTTCTCAAAATGTACGGAAAATATGAGTACTTTTTTAAAATAATATTTTTAATTCAACAATGGTTTTAATCAATTAAAATTATTAAAAATGTAAATTTACGTAAATGACAATTAAAATTTTATTTAATCGTTCATTTTTACACTTAATTTTTTGAAATCGAGAGACGGAACACATACATACAAATATTAGCACTTTATATATACTAATTCTCAAAATTAGAATGTAAACATTAAAATTTATATTTCGTTTAATATTGAACCTACATATCTTTCAATGAATAAGTTTATACAAAAATTAATTTTTATTGCAAAAAAAGAGAATTAAACTAAAAAATACTAAATAAATATACACTCAACTGAGCACTTAGTGTGATGAATTTAATATAAATTTGTGCACGGAAGATTAATGCTTACTTGGACTGCTATAAAAAACATTCAACTGGCAAATTTTGTAGAATTGGCCAATAAATCCTTTACTTTTAAAGTAAATTTAATAAAATAAAATCAATGTATATTGAACATAATATTATATTAAAATACGTATTATTTTGCATCATAGTGTACATTTTTCGAAAGACTTGTTAAATTTGATATATTTTTGTTACTGTAAAAACCATAAGAAGACCCATCATTATTAAAGTTAAATATACATATATATTTAGAAAAATAAAACCATTTTAATTTTTTTTTTCGAATTTATCATATTTATAATATAATTTTTTTTTTTTTTTTAATTTTAAGAAAATAAAAAATGAAAAATAAAATAATAAGAAAAATGAGTACAACTAACATTTTATGAATTTGCAAAAAATTTCAGTAGATCTTTTTTTTTAATTTTTGTTTTTTTTTTATATATATAAAAATTCAACTTTTCTCAAGTTTTCGCTTACTTCAGTAATAGAGAGTTAAAGAGAACAATGAAAAAATCATGAAGCAGTATTAGTTTACAACCGCTTCGACTCTATGCAACAAAGTATACAAAAGAAAAAAAAAATAAATTATTAATGAACAAGGATTTTGGGATTTCATTTTTAGAAAAAGGTTGTTTTTAATTTTTCCATATCTTTTCATTTAAAGTCGCAAATATATAATTAATAAAAATAGGAAAAAAAGAAAAAAATGTGGAAGTAATAAACAAGAAAAAAAGCAACTGTATGCAAATTTTATGTTTAAGCATTTTTTACATGGGGAGGAGGATTTGGGTTGTTTTTCTTTATGTAGTTGTAGTTGTTGAAGATCCGTTTCAAAATCAATTTCATATTGATTACACTCAATTTTAATTCAATTCTTTATCTTCTAAGTACTTGTATTCAAATGTGAATCCCTCCTTTTTTCGTTGACTCCATTTTTCATAATCGAAATAGATGTACGTACCCTGGAAAAAATATTAAGGAATTATATATATATATATATAAAAAAAAACAAAATTGCTAAATTGTGTATTCTCGTACTTGTTCGTAATCATCGTTAATAATTTTTGGTTCTTCGTGTCTTTGGAACCACATCATGTACTTTGTATGAAAGCGCCAGCTCTGCTTTTTGAGCGCCTTTGCTGCTAAATATTGAGCTTTTGAACCTTCCATATAGTAGAAAACAAAGAATAGTGTTTCGGTTGAAAGACGTTGATAAAATTCAACTGTATCATATATTGGAAGTTGTTGCTGAAATACAAAAAAATATAATTTTATTATTATTAATAGATTTTATTGAAACATTTATAAAATAATAAGTGTTATTAGAATTTGCTTAAAAGTATTACAGCCAAAATCTTTATTTATCTGGGGCTTAGGGTATAAATTATTTTCAGAATTTTATTTTGTATAAAATAAAGTTTTCTTGTTGCTAAAATTTACACAAGAATACTGCAGATAATACAAAATAAAAATCTGAAAATAAAATATATTATTAAAAAACATATTTTAATGAAAATCGTATATACAAAGTTTTTGTTTCTCAAACTTGTTTTTACAAATTATAAAAAGTTCAAATTACCTGTGGATAATGCGCTGGCGTTTGCACTGGAGTTCGATGAAAATATGTTGTTAGTTTTTCCGAATCACTAGGTGTTGGTAAATGATAATAGGCCGCTTCCATCATTTGGAATTGTAATTGGTGATCTTTTTGCAGTGGCGATGGACCCAGTGGTGCCACACCCAGCAGGGGTGGTATATGGGCTTCATTTGTAGGCTGTTGTTGTTGCTGCTGTTGCGATAATTGTGGCTTATTTGATGCAGATGATGCACCTGCTCCTATTGGCTGCTGACCGGCAGCATTATTTAAAGCAGATGCATTTATACTACTGCCAATAGAACCAACATTGCTACCACTGTTAGTAGAAGTATTGCCAATTGATGTAGGTCCATTTGTTGATGCTGTCACGGAGGCCACAAGACCTGATGCTGTATTTGCTTGCTGCTGCTGTTGTTGATGTGGATTGGCAGTTGTATCTGATGAAAAATGCTGTTGGAGTACTTGCTGTTGCTGTCTGTTATCGATGCTAGACGCTTGTTGTTGTGAAAGGTTATTCGTATCGATCACAGATCGATTGATAGCTTCTTGAGCCATTGTTTTTAATGAGATAGCATCTACAGATGAGGTATTATTATTATTATTAGCTACACTTGTAACGGGCAATCCTAATATATAATATAAGAGATAAGATTGTTTTAATATTTAGGAATGTAAACCAAAATTTAATTGCGCCAAATTGTATATACCCTTCACCAATAATACTTTTTGGATTTTTTTATCAAAACATTTACTTTTTTGTCAAATATAATTTTTTATTGCAAAAAAAAAAATGTTTAATACTTTTGTTTTAAAAATGTATGTAGCACATGGTGTGGGGCATAAAATAACAATATATTTTTTATTACCATTCATATGTTTAGGTGAAAGTAGTCCTGGTGATGCTCGAGCATTGCTGTTATTTGCTCCCATACCCAGTACTTGTTGCTGTGCGTTCAAAGCTTGTTGCAAACCGGCAATACCATTTGGTGAAATGCAATTGGCTGCAGATGCCGCCAAATTATTAACATTAGCAGGATTTGCTCCTTGTTGTACTACATTTGCAATGCTACCTACTGTAGAGTTATTGGAAGTATTATGGGCTATAAATTATAAAGTTATATTAATATAGAATATTTGTTATATAATGTACAAATGGCAGTTTATGTATGTATGCCTATCATCATATGTATGTATATACACACCATTTTGTAAATGAGAGGAATTAGCTTGAAGATTTGATAATTGTTGTTGCTGAGTGCCCCCAACAATTGCATAAGAAGCTCCACCATGTACTGGACCATTTTCAAGATGTGCTTAAAACATAACACAAAAAAAGCAATGTTTGTTATCCACAATGAAAAATTAACAAAAATACAAATTTTAAATTTTAACGTGCCTAAACTCAAATCTTCTATTCGAAATAAAAACTTACATGTATTATGTTTAGCAACTGCTGAAAATGCAATTGTCGGTGTTGCTTGAATCACAGATTGGCCTTGTATTTGTTGTGTTGAATTGGTGGAATTTGCTGAGGATGCTGTAACAGATGCTATTGTTGGATTTCCTTGTAACGTGGGCGCTGGAGCATGTTGTTGTACGGCAGGATTGTTGTGAACTGTAACATTAGATGCCGCCGAAGCTGCCACAGCTGCTGCTAGTGTCGGCGCTCCAGATGCGTTTATATTGTTCGAGGTATGATTACCAGAAGCTGAAGACGCTGTTGCAGCCGCCACAACAGCTGCTGCTGTTTGCTGTTGTGTAGGATGATGTTGCTGCTGCGTTTGGGGTTGATGGTGATTTTTGCTAGGCGTTGAACTAATTATTTTACTCGTAGGGGCTGTAACATAATGTAAAACAGTGTTTAAAAGTTTTTTACTTGTTTTATTAATATAGTATATACATTACCTTCTGTTGAACCACTTGTTTTATTGTTTGCTCGTACTGCTGTAGGTTTTACGGGTTGCTAAAAAAATATATAAATATATATTTCGCATTAAAATTATTAAAGACACTTTGAACAAATTTTACGAATGTGGATTTTTGAAATAATTTTTAAAATGTTAAGATTTTTTTTATATTAATGAATATAAATTAGAGGTATAATTGAGTCATATTGTAGTGATATTAAAATATTTGTTAACCCAATTTTTAAACAAGAGCATTTCGCAACGAAAGTATTTTTCAAAATCATTTTATGATGTTTTGATGTTTAATTATGTATATCCTCATGATAATAATTGCAATTTTTATATATATCTGCTTGGGTATCCTGATGGCCTATTTGGTAGTGAGCTAATCTGTCAGCTTGGGGTTGTGGGTTTTGACCCGAGACTCTGGTTTGTTACACAGCAACGACCAATAGTCTCCGCTTTGTTAGAATTATAATATAATTTGTAATTACTCAATAAAAATATCGGCTCGAAAATAGCGGTACAAAAAAGTTCGTATTAAATGCTTAGTTCTTATTAATATTCCGTGCAGCAGAATCATTTTTAAATAAATAAACAAATGAATAAAGGCTTTAATAATAGATGTTCCAAACTTTTTGACCTCCTCATAACTCGACTTCTGAAAGAGGTGTATAATATGTGTTCATGAATTTAACTTGTACTTTGTTTGCATATGTATACATATGTTATAGTTTTAGAGTTGAAAATAAAAATAATAAATATATGGTGACTATGTGTAGTCAATTGGCCAAGATATGGTCATTCAAAAATGTGTAGTCTAGCGATGGTTTAAGCGCATTTTAGCATTTAAAAACGGCAATGCAAATTTCGATAATCTCAAAAAATTTGTATAATTATACCCCTAATTTATATGTTTCAATATTTACCTTTGTTTTGCTATTGGCATTACTTTCATTTTTATTATGCTTATCCTTTGCTGTACCGTCAGTTGCTGTAGAATCGCTCGAATAATTTAAATTAATTTGTTGTTGTGTTGCGGAACCACTACCACTTGTATTTGAGGTCTGATGCTGCAATTGCTGTTGAGCCGGCAATGGAGATTGTACAGGACTTCCTCCTGATGTTATACTACTTGGTGAGCCGCTGGTTTCATTACTATTATTACTGTCTGTAGTTGCTGATGATGGAATACCAAGTGAGACACCTTTACCATTGATGGTATACAAATTTTTGTTTTTTACATGTACGTGTATAAGTATGGTAATGTTTTTTTTTTGGTAATTTTATTTCATTTCAATTGAGTTGATTCAACAAACGTTAGTTTAATTGAGCATTTAAAGATTTTAATTCAATTAAAATTTTTATAAAGTAATGTATTGAAGTACACACATACATATATTGTTTGATTTTGATTATTCAAGACACAGGGATTTTGTTTTCGTTATAACAGGACCAGATATGAATGTAACAATATATTGTTTATTTGTTTTATAAAAATAATATGCACATTTATGAAAATTATTTTGAGAAAAGAGAAAAACAAAAAAGAGAAAAACATAAAAACACACATAGAGTATTTCTCTAAACCAATTTTTAAAAAGTTTCTATGTATTATTTTTCAAATAAATAATAAAAAAAATTTTATCAAATAGAGGGAGGAGGATACTGGAACTTTGAGGGAAATTTTGTATGTGTAGTGAATAATTTTACTTCATGTAAGAAATGTATATTGTTTGCTTAATAAAGTGTGTGTTCGCAGGTGCAAGCCATTAAAGAGAAATTATAAAATAATAAAATGAACAATTTAGAATTTAATATTTAAGTTTAAAAATTTATTTTTATCGAAGTTGTAACGCGTTGATTTCCTTCAAAAGTTATCTTTTATTTGTATTCATTAAATAAAGGTTTAATCTTATTAAAATATAAAACATTTTTATGATAAAATTGATATTGTATTGTGTAAAATAAGTTAAAAATTTGTAAATTATTAAGGAAAGTAAAAATTTTATTGGCCGAATGTGAATGTGTTTATTATAGTTCCTTTTTTCTGGAGAAATTGTGTTATAGTAAGTTTTTTGCAACACAATTTAAAAATTTCAAATAAATTTTTTACTTAAATATCAATATGTAGATTGAAATGGTTTTAGAAAATAATAAATAAGGGAGCCTACATATGTTGTGGAAATTTATGTATGAGTAGATTTCAAAGATTAAACAGAGTTGAATATGGAAATAAATGTTGAAAGTATTGAATAGTGTGTGTAACCAAAATATTAAGTAAAATAAAGTAATTTGTTTTATAAGATGTGGGATACACAAAAAATATATTAATATTTAAAAAAGCCATTTTAAGCCATATTCTACACATTTAACAAGCAAAAACAATAGAGAAATTTGTAATGTGTATATGTAATATAAACTAAAAATTTACCTGTACCAGAATATTCGACATCGACGTCGATTCCTATTATGTCATCATAAATGAATTCATTTTCTTCAAAGTCTGGCTCTTGTGATGAATCAATATAATATTCAACATCATCTTTTATTTTATTTACCTTCAATGTGAATTTTCGAAATAATTACATACATTACTTATATAAATAACCTTATCAGACTTACTTGCTCGGCCTCCACATTATGATTATCGAGTAAACGCAATAACGTCTCTAATTTTGTTACATGGAATTTGTGTCGGTCTAACTTTAATCTTAATTCATCCATACGATCCTGTTTATCGCGATCTAATCGTTTTTTCTTACCCGCCAGCACTGACTCAATTTCACTTTCATACTGATCTATTTGAATTTGTAGTGAACTTATTGAACTCTTTAGCCAATTGCGGGCTTCATCTTTAATACGTTGAGCAGGATCCATTTTTTGTGCAGCACCCAAGCCTTCTTTCGAATACGCTTTAGTTTTTGTTTCTCGTTCAACAATTTTAAAGCGTTCCATTTGCTGATAATTTAAAATAATATTTGTATAATATTATTTATTCGGCATGACGAAATGTCATAAGTAAACAAATAAATTTTATATGAATATATAAGAAAAAATAAACAATACCGTTTCTATTAGCCTTCTGTTTTCCAAGAGTGCACTTTTATCTTTTATTTCAGCTGAAGCAATCCATGATTTAATCTGATCGCGAAGTCGTTGCAATTTTTTGATTTCCTTCTTGAGATCGGCTTCATATTTTTCCTATCAAGGGAATTTATTTATTAAAACTGTCTAATATTTAATGTTAAAAATTAAGTACAATTACTTTCTGATTGCTATTTGTGGCATTGTGTACTTTTTTCCATATATCCTCAAACGTTTCCACTCCCTCAGCTACTTTTTTCAGACATCGATCAATTTCTCCTATGAAATAATTGTAAAATATTCTGCATTAACCAAACTAATCATCTACATCAAACTTAATCAAATCTGCCGCATCATAAAAAACGTTTTTTATAGAAATTCAATTTTATATTTATAAGTTGCCATTTTTATTTACTATTTATTACTTGATGACTTCAGAAAATGCGATTTTGTATGGGGTTCCTGACTCAAAAATGATTCGATTGTAAATATTAAAAGCAATAAGAATTGCTGATAAACAATAATTTCATTACAAAAAATATTATGCATTACTTTCTAATTTCAAACCAGTTTTTTATATTACGGAATAATAACTTCTGTTTTTTGAATCAAATATAGTAAAAGAAAATACATTACATATGCATCTTCACTTATCTAACATTGTAGTTGATTTAACAATATACCCTAAATAGCAAAAGTTAATAGTTTTGGAAGGGAAAATATATTGAATTGAAATTTTAAACTAAATTGTCTAAAGTAAAATAAAAAATTTCTATCGCTATAATCTCATTAAATATCCCTATGGAATTATTTTTAAAATAGAAAATTTTGCTTATGAGGCATTATTTGGATTTTAAGAATGATTTTGGAAATCACTGCAATTGTGTAAAATCCTTATTTCTAACCTTGCAACTTTCTCGTCGCAGCCATGGCTATGTTAATTGTAGTTTATTCTGTTGATACAAATGCTTAGACATAGTCCAGTGGAACTATAGCAAATAAAAAATTTTCTGACGAAACTCTCTAGTACACACACGCACACAAATACGCAGGCAGCCAGGCAGCGAGTTAAGACTTCCTTTTTTCCTTCCTTCTTCCTTATACAAGTTGACACTGTATGGTAGGTTGATATCTCTATTTTGAAGCTGAAAATATATAATATTAAAAAAAAAATTAAAAAAAAAAAAACTTTATTATCTTGTCCACTACTAAATTAAAAAAAAAAAAAAAACACACACAAAGAATGCCTCTCTTCTTAACAATAAATATCATATTTAACATAAACAAGTCAAGACAGACAGATCATGATAATAAGAAATGTTTTGGTTGTATACTGTTACTAATCTAATCGGTGGCAAAAGAAACAAAATGTCACGAATGTAAAAACTATTAAAGCCCAAAGCATACAAGTAACCAAAAAAAGACCGCAACGTTTAACGATTTACAAAGTTTGGAAAGCTGCAAATATACTACATACATTTTTATACATAAGTAGAAATGTTTATTAAACGATTAATAAAGGTAATATGTATGTACATATTTAATATGTACTATGTACATTTGTATAAATATCTTTCCTTTTTAATGATTGCATTTTAAAACAATTTTTAAAATATGGTAGTATTATTTATTTTATTTATCAACAAATTATTTGTTTTATTTCAACACACAGAAGATGGAAAAGAAATATCAAAACTAAAAAAGCATTTAACAAATCAATCACTAAACTTTCTTTGCTTTTTCCATACACTTTTTTGCTACTTTTTCCTTTTTTACTATTCCGTTGTTCCTCTTTTATTGCATTCGTTTTGCTTCTTCTTGTTCACAAATTCTTTATTTTTCCATTAGGTTTTTTTGCCTGATAAATTTTTGGTCAAAACTCACTTTTTCTCTTAAACTTTTATACTGCGCATAAAGATTTATGATTGTAGTAAACGTTTATAATAAATTTTTTATAAAATATTTATTAAAACTTGTGTTTTTTTCAGTAAATTTCTTTTCCGCTGTAAGCGACTGTCAAATTGTTTCGATTTTTTTTCTTGTACATGAAATTTAGAGTTGTTAAAGTCTTGAGTAATTGAATGCTCAGTACTCGATACTAGCAAATTTTTCGGGTATTCAATATCTACAAATAATTACACTATACTTTCAGAGTTGTGTTTTACAGTACAATCATAGAAATTAATAAAAGCTGTGAAAAATAACTACATTTGCAAATACTATTTAAAAAATCGTATTTTTATTTAATTTTTTCTAGTATAAAAAAATGCATGCAAAATACATTACAGTAATTTTTAATTTTATTTATATTTTGCTGTTAGAAAATTAAGAAAAGTATTAATTGGTATCGATTACCCATAAAAATGTATTGGGTAGGTTTAATTACCCATAATTTACAACACTACATAACATTTTTAATTCAGCAAACTACAAGTTTTTTATTTCCAAGTTGGTAGTACTGTTACGCACAGATGATACGGTTAACAAAGGTTTGTAACACGCCGTCCACACACGCTTTTTTCATGTTCGAGCAATGAACAAAATTTTGTGCGCAC
>MINK01013968.1:0-12313 GCA_001735545.1 Phormia regina
ACGGAATGACAAAATCAATATACCCCCCATCTTTTTGATGGTGGGTATAAAAAAAAACAGCAAAAGTAAAAACCTAAGGAACAGAAAAACATCATTAATTGTAATAAAACATTTGAAAAACCACAAATAAATTAAAATGGCCAAAGTAAGACAAATTATTTCAACTTCTTAAAGGAAAGACAAATTTTATGCTAATTTCTTCAACTGTTCTTGACGGTGTTGAAGAAATAAGAAAATTTTATATCTTTCTTATGATTATAAGGAATGTAGGAAAAGTACACTGTCCGCAAATTTCCCCCCCAAAAAAGGGGTTGTTTACAAATTTCTATCAATTGATTTGCATTTCAAAATATTTATTCGTAATTATTTCGAAGGAGACTGAAATATGTCTGTTCAAGAAATCACCAACCAGCTGAGTGTAAGTAGACATATAACGTAAGAATTAATACAATTAAGTCATTTTAATAGCAAACATTTTTGTCCATTATAATTATGCATTTTAATTAATCTTGCCTTTTGAAATGTTGGCTGCTCAAAATGAAAATGACAAATTCATTTCGTTATTCCAGCATGAGGGTGTTTTATGGTCACATATACAAATGAGGGAAACAATTTGAATTATGTTAACGAAAAAGGGTTAATTTTTTGTAGTTATGCTAATTTTTATATACTTATAGACGTATAGATTTTATATAAATGAAATAAACAGTTAAAGAAATGAGTATTAAATTTATGCAAATTTCTAAAATTTTTCCACAAAACAAAATATACAGAAATAAAGTAAAACTTCATTTATTAAGCATTTTTATTATTTTAAGGAAACAACAGGACAGATGTTATGTTAAAACAAAAATAAATATTACTGAAATAATATTTTTAATTAGAAATTGTGTTATTTGCTTAAATAAATTTCTTATTTATTTAAAGGAAAATTATGAACTTGACAATGATTTTTAGATAAATAATTTCTTTATTAAAAGATAAAAAAAGGACTTCCAATAAACATCCGAATTTCAGTATGAATTTCGAGTGACCACAGATGTCTATTATTTTTGCTCAAGTATCTCTAGTTTTCTCAGAAAATGGAATTTTAGATTTTCATATAAAATATTGATTTTTATTGAGAAATTAAGGTGATCACAGATTTTATTTATTTATTTTTTTTTTGTTGCTTTCGCACCTCTAGTTTCCTTAGAACATAAAATTTTAGATTTTCATATAAAATATTGATTTTTATTGAGAAATTAAGGTGATCACAGATTTTCATTGTTTTTGCTCTAGCGCCTCTAGTTTCCTTAGAAAGTGCAATTTTAGATTTTTAGATCATATAAAATATTGACTTTTAGTGAGAAATTAAGGCGATCACAGATTTTCATTGATACTGATCTAGCGCCTCTGGTTTCCTTAGAAAATGTAGATTTTGATATGAAATATTGATTTTTAGTGAGAAATTAAGGTGATCACAGATTTTCATTGATTTTGATCTAGCGCCTCTAGTTTTCTCAAAAAATGCAATTTTAGACTTTGATATAAAATATTGAGAAATTAAGGTGATCACAGATTTTCATCGTTTTCGCTATAGCGCCTCTAGTTTCCTTAGAAAATGCATTTTAAGACTTTGATATAAAATTCTGAGTTTTATTGTGATAATGAGGTGATCACAGATTTTTCATTGTTACTCTAGTTTTGTTTTTGGTTAAAAATGTTTGTGTAAAAATATATTAAGGAGTGCGTTCTATAATGTGATATTCGATAACTTAGAAACGGTTGATCATGGAATTTTAATTATTTTTTTATTTAATTGATGATTCATTAAAGATCTTCGAAAAATATAACATTTACAGTTCTAGCCACTTCCTATGACCTTGTGGGCCATTTTTTGTAACCATTCCGTTAGAGATTTCATAGTTGCTTCAGTCGCTTTTTTGAAACTTCTTTTAAAATCTTCAGCATTTTGGAACCATTTTTTTGTGCTCTGCAATTCACTTTTCACAAGAGCTTAATATCTCTCAACTGGACTAAGCTTTGGACAATTTGGAAAATTGACATTCCTTGGTACAAAAACTGTGTTATTGTGTTGGTACCACTCCAGAGCATTCTTACCGTGGTATCATTACCCTAAAACTGCCCAAAGATGTGTGGACACGTTGTACTCTCTTATAAAATGTAGAAGTCTTTTTTGCATTTTTTTATGTATTTTTTGGTATTTATTGAGCCAACTGTAACCAATAACTTTCCTAATTTTCCGCAACAGCAAAAAGCATTTTATACCAGGAATATTTTAACGAATTTTTCTGCTCTTAAACTTATCTGCAACATTGCCTCAAGTATGAAAGTTTTTCTACATAAGTTGCGAATATTCTGACAGCACATACGTTTCTTCATCAGTTATGAAATATGATTTTTTTTGTATGGGCCTCTTTCTTTTTTCTTTTCTTTTTGGATTTAAATTTTCGCACCAAATAGTCAAAACACGGAGCTAATCGGGCTGCTTTTCTACCAGATGTGTGTTGGAGTACGTTTTAATATGCTTTCTATTTTCTGGTCTTTCCAATATCATTTTTTTCTTTCGGAACCAGGTTGTTTTATCAATGGTCAAATTTTCCTGATACTGTTTAATAACATTAGAAACAGTTTGACTGAAGAAATTTAATTCTGTGGGCAATTATTTGTAGGACTTATTGGGTTTTTAAGTATTTTTTTTATAATTTGTAGCACGTACTCATAATGATAAATCTATATGGTTGTTATTAGAAATAATAACTGGAGTATATTTCAATCATAATTAGATCAAAAGAAATTTTTAATATTGATTCCGAATAGAGTTATGAGGAAAAACCTGTGATAAGGTTTTTTCGATTGCACTCCTTATTCTTAGTTTAGATTTTCATTGATTTTGCTTTGGCGCCTTAAATTTCTTTCTTTCCTAAAAGTATACTCTAGAGTTTAGTTTCATATAAATAATTTTACAAATTATCCCAGTTTGTCCCTGTTCATTAAAAGTTCTACTAATAAAAATGTTTATATTTATTGTTTAACTTAATTAAATATGACATTTTCATCACAAAATTATTATTACAGTACTAAAGAGTAATGACTACCACCCACTATCTATCTGTGACAATGACAACAAACACTACAGCAAATGCTGAAATAAGACTTGGAGTTAATTGCATATTTTCAAGCGAATAAATTTTGTAACGAAACTGTTACAAACTATTTTATGCAAGTTTTTGTAAATGTTAAGGCAATAGAATTCGCATATTTTATACCTTTTGGTAGAGATGTGTACATCAACACTTAAATTAACCTCAAACCTTTATAATAACAAAACATTTAACATACCTTATGATCTAGAGAAAGGGCGATGTCATTAAAAATAGAAGAAAAACTAAAATAAATAGGAAAATATATGATAGAGTCATTGTGTAAAATTAACAGCATAAAATGAGACCCTAGAATATGGTAATATTAAACAAAAAAGGTTGTATAGAATATACAAAAAAAAAAAAAAAAAAAAAAAAAAAAAAAAGAAACGCATTTGTTTTGCCAGGCCAACAGTACAGATGCTAGGACAAATTGTGTGGCTGCTGCAATAAGAACAGCATCAACATCACTATCACCATCATTATGCCATGGTGTGTACTTAATTGAACGAATTTCATTTTAGAAAATTAACAACAATTAGAAACAACCAACAACTATGTTTTATGCCAAAATACCTTTATATATAGACACACGCGCACATACATATACACCATTTTCTTTACTTCTAAAGCAAATGGGTAGCAAATAAAAAAAAAAAAAAAAGGAAAAAAGGTTAAAGTAGTTGTAGAGAATTTCATTTTCTCTACTTACCACTGAGTTGCTGGTATAATGTGGCAAACTTCCGCTATTTTGTAATACGGAAAAGGCATGTATTTGCCACGCGAAGATGTTGTGGCAAAATTTAACTTACTTCTTACTCTACAGCTTCATTTTAGATTTGCTTTTTTGGAGATTTTATTATTGCTGCTTCATTGTTGTGGATGCATTATAACGTTTACATTTTCGAAATTAGTTCGTGTTTACTTGTCTTGTTGTACATCCTGATCATTACGAGGTCATAGTGCAATTAACAGCTACATCCTGTTGTCAGTTGAAGTTCTATATTTCTACTTAGAATTTCATTTCTTGAGCTTCCTTCCTTCGTTGCTCTTAGAATTTATAGAGTTTCTGTAGAGCAAATTAAAGGTAAATTTAATAAAATCATGTTTAGTGTTTTTTTTTTTGTTATATTTTGTTGTGGCAAATAGAGGTCCTTTTAAGTAATTAAGAGGATATACTTTCTTTCGTTTTTCACTTGGTTTTATTATTATTATTTTCTTTTTATGAGTTTGAAGGTTTTTTGTTACGTTGCAATTTAATTTAGGTTACCTTTAAGTATGTATGCTATGGTAAGTATAATTTTTTTTTATTATTGTAGTAGTTGTTAATAAATGCAAAAACATGTTTAACCTGTTTAGTAATTTATGATGGCATTACTGCACAAATAACGTGATGAGAATATTATTTCATTAATGAAGTATAGAAATGAGAAGAAAAGTGAAAATAAAAATAACATATTTTAAGGCTGATTGTTTCTTACATAATTTTTTAAAAAATTACTAAAGGGAAAAATAAATCATTTAACTTATTCTCAATAAAAAATAGGTTCGCCTCAAAATATGCTTTTATATTTTCACATACACATGTATGTTATTGTGTGTATTTATAAAATATTTCTTTTTTTCTTAGTTTTTAGCCTCTAACTTGGTTGTTAATGAACCGAAATTTTATAATAATATTTATGACAGATCTATATAAAAATAAAGATCTTTAGCTTAAATAAAGGGCTTTACCAAAATCAAAAACTTTATTTTGTCCAACAATTCAATTAATATTGAATGAATTAATTTTCTGTTCAAGAATTCGGAATAAAATTTTTGAAACTTCTTTGCAAATCCAAGAATTCGGAACAAAATTTTTTAAACTTCTTTGCAAACCCAGTCAATCATTATCATAAACGGAGTCTTCAAAAAAACTTCATAAACAGAGATTTTAAAAACTTGAAGTCTCTGTTTATGACAAGGGATTTTTAAGGCGCTCTCTGTCATTTATAAACCAATTTTGCTAAATTTCAATAGAAAAATTCCCAAAAAAAAAAAAAAATTTGATATATATATTATATATGTCTGTTCAGTAGACTTCATAAACATCATTTTAAGCGACACTCAATTGGGATGGGAGTCGAAAATGTCAATTAATTCAAAGAAAGCTAATATTAATATCTTAATGATCAGGTTTTATTTCTTATTCATTGTTAGTTAAAAAGAATTCAGTTTCTGAATTTTAAGTTTTTTTTAGCAGAACAGTAATGTCTGTCCGTCCGTCCCCCTGTCTATATATAAGAGTTAAATGGGTCGAAAATTATAAATAATTCAGTGGAGGGTGGTAGCAATACTTTTATGGTCACTTTTAATTTTTCTTTTTATTATTAAGTAAAAAATATATCTTTAGAATAATAAGAGTTTTTGGCTGACTAGTAATGTCCGTCCATCTGTCTGTCTAAATATTTGGGTTAAATGTAATGAAAATGACGCTTAATTCGGGAAAAGATGTAATGCAAATTTCGGTAATTCATTATAATTTTTCTATTTATTTATTTATTTATTTATTTATTTATTTATTTATTTTTAGTAAAAGAATGCAATTTTCAGAATTCTAATATATTTTTTAGTGGCATGGCAATGTCCGTCCGTCTATACATTTGGATTAAATTAGTTGAAAATCTCACTTAATTCTGGGAAAGATGATATCAAAATTTTAATACCATTTTAATAACTTCATTTGGTTTTTGATATTAATCGAGAAGTGAAAAAAAATTTATTATTCGAGAAGTTGAAAAAATTAGTTTTGAATTTTTAGATTTCTTTCTGAAAGAATTTTAATGTCCGTCCATCTGTCCGTCTGATTGTAAATTTTTACAAACTTTCAAATTTAAAATCGTTAAACTTTTGACTTAATAAAGATAACGATTTCAAATGTTCTTTTATTCGATAAATAATTTTGCGTTTTAATCAACTACATAAGATAAAATGAAATAAAATAAAATCGGTTAAAAATATTTTGCTATAAATGGAAAAATCTTAACCCAAATCTTATAAAATTGAAATTTTTCAAATTTTAAAATAACGCAGCAAAAAAATAAAAAACGATCAAGAGCTTCCTAAAAAGAACATTTTCATAACTTCAAAAGTGAAACAAACTGCATATTTTTAAGTTCTTTGGAAGTTCTATATAATTAAATCCAAAAAAAGAGAAAATAAATGAATTTTTAGCAAGAAAAAAAGTTAATAATTTCAAAGAAAATTAAAATTTTATAAATTTTAAATAATTTTTTTTTTATATTTTAATAAGACTTAAGAGGAATTTTTGTTAAAAAATTTTATAATCAGAGTTTTAAAGGAAGTACAACATAAGAAATGAAAAAGAAGTTTAAAAGAGACATATTCTAAAATGACAATCATGGGTTAAGAAAAGAACTTCAGAACTACAGATTTTGGGCATCATTAAGTACTTTCTTCTAATGACAACACAATATTAAATTCATGACTTTCTCAGTTAACTTTTTTAGAGGGAAGTATACATATAAAAGATTTATCAAGTCCTTTAAACTGATATAAAAATCTCAGAAATAGGATAGGAAATAAAAATTTGCTAGTCGTCAAACATTTTTCATGACCCTGGTACCCTATTTTGAACCCCCATAGTTGCGCTCCTGATACTTATATGTAAGCCTGTTTCTAAACTGAAAATTCTACTGTCTTCAGCATTGTTTATGAGAAATTTCATGCAAATAAAACTTGCCGATTAGAAGTTACAGATTTATTACGATGAAACCTCGAAAGAAGATTACTGCACTTAAGCTGTTTTTTGTATGAAATCTACTGGAATCTTTTCTCAAATCGGGTTATATACCTATATGCACGATTTTTTTTTTTTCATAATATTAAAGTAAAAAATGTATACTATTTTTCAGATAATTTTCAGAACGAAGATCCTGAAAATTTTTAATTTACATGCCATGAAATCTGAAAATTAATGTAATATTAGGACAAAATAAAATTTACAAAGACTTCAAGAAAAGTGTACCTAAGTATCTGAAGCTGATGGTTTCATTTTAAATTTTTACCTTAAAAGAGTTTTTATTTAATATAAATACACGGAAAGGTGATGACAATTAAATTTTTACCATTTTTTTAAATATTAAAAAATTTTTAACTTTGTTAGCTCCTTATAAGAAAACAACAAAATTTATGGTACAAATTTTGGTTGATATTGTTACCTAATATTGTCTATTTTTCGGTTCTCAACTTTATGGCAAAACTTAAAATTTTAAAATTTAATTAGGCGCCACTTTTGATACATTTAACCCCAATGTATGACAAATAAACGTACATTATTCTATCGTCATCATTTTTTACTAGGATCTTGAAAATATCAACTGTTTTGCTCTCAGACAAAAATTAGATATATGCTTACATATATCCTTTACATTTGTGCTAAAAGGTATAAAAAATAAAAGATTCTCCTATTAAAATCAAATAGTTTTGGTTATGGTAATTATACTTAATTATACTTATGCCTACTTTTAGAAATATTCAAGTCATTGCAAAGTTTTTACAAATTTTTACACCTTCCAAAACATTGCCTACTTTAAGGCTTTTTAAATAAAAAACTACTCTAAAAAATCCTCTTTTAAGCTTAATAAACAAATTCAATTTTAAATACTTGTCACTGTTTTGCTTTTTTTCGTCCCTCTCTTTGAACAATTAAAACACCTTTTAACTATTCTTTACTCCTGTTCTTATAAGCACACCTGTATTTATTGTATTTTATTTCATTATTTGATAAATAATTCTTGATATTACACACCAACCTCCCTCCACCCTCATTGATGTTGTAGCAAAATAAAGTAAAACATTTTTCCCTTGTTAACGAAAACGTCAAGCAAAATGTGGCAAAACTTTATAAAAGCAGCAACAAAATGTTGCCAGCGAAAAAAATAATGGTTCTTGCTGATTAAAATAAAAACATTGTTTTAAAAAAATTGCCAATGTTGTTATTTTTGTTGTTTTGTTTTTCGGCTGTCCCATATGGCAGACAGGCAGGCATATACCTACATACAAAACAATACTCTTCTAGTAGGGCGGAGCTTTTTTTCCACCAAAAAATGTTTTAAAATTTTTTTTTATTTATTTTTTGGCATATCCTGATGCTGGTACTAAAACGCATACACATATACATAAATACATTTTTTTTGTATTGACATTGTAGTGTATTTTTTGTTGGAGAGGGTGGGTTTTCTGAAAGTATGCAAAAAAAAAAAAATAAATAAAAATATAAATAAATAGAAATATACATAAANNTGTGTGTGCATTTGTAGTTGTATACAGATTTTTAACCTTTCGTTATATAGTTTTTTTTCATAAATCTCTATTTAACGCTTAAAATTTGTGCAAAATATTAGAATTTTTTTTAATTCTATTTTAAATACTCCTAAAATGTTGTGGCTAATTTGTTCTCTCTTTATTTCAAAATAAAATTGCATTTGTCCAAAATATTCGATTTCATATGAAAAATATTGTATTAAATAGTTTACTGTATTTTTCTTTTTATTAGAAATAATAAAATTATATTCTATGTTTGTGAATATAATTAATGTTGCCTTTTAAATTTAGTTTTGAAATTAATTGAAACGAATAATTGGATGCCATTTTTTTATTTTAATTATTTTTTAAAATCTTTCTGAAAAATAATTTAAAATCAATTTAAAAATAGTTCATTAAAAAGATTAAAAGAAGAAGTTTTCAAGTAAATAATTTCATGTAAATTTAAAGAATCATATCTTGTCGTTTTTAGTACAACTCTATCATGATCTAGGCTTTATATAGTGTCACACCTAATCTTGATGCTTTTGGATCTATTACTAATAATTTTGTAATAATTTCTGTCATTTGATATTAATTTTGATTTAGTAAATTTCGTTCTCAAACCCCTCCCGAATCATAATGCATATACATGATGGTGTACTGTATCATATGAATGGGCTTGACTGACTACTAAAACAATATAAGTCTTAATAATAATTATATCCTTGTGGTATTATGCGTTATTATGCGTATCGGAGCCTTATTAGACTCAGAACCACCTTTTGCGCACTGTATTTTTAAGCAAAGTACAGTGCGCAATTTTAAAGATATCTTGATGAAATTTGGCACAAATAATTATTTTGATACAAAGACGAAGCATATTGAAATCGGTTATGATCGGTTCATTATTTCAACATAAATAAGTTTCATATAAGCATAAATCTGTATGCCAAACTTCATGAAGTTAATCCCCCGTTTCGAAAACCACTTTAACGTGCATAAATCCCATAAAAATTTCAGTATCAATTTAATATTAGACACAAATAACATTTTTATAAATATAAATTACATTACAAAAATTTATAATGATCGGTCCATATTTAACAATAGCCTCCGTATAAGACCCAATTTCGGGAAACACTCAAAAGTTCATGTGAATCTTAGTATTAGCGTAATACTAAGTAATTTGTATTTTTCACTTAATACAACTACAGGTCCATAATTGGCCCCTTTCCAAATATTGCTACACATAGCCAATGATCTAGGGTTTCATATAGTCGAGCTTGACCGACTATATCCTTTTCTCTCATTTTTATATAAATGAAAGCTTAAATGTAACACAAATTCTAATACAAAAAAAAAGTACTCGTAACTTTTTTATGATTTCACCTTATATGGGAAAAGACATAAGCATTTTTGTCATCCGACTTTATATAGCTCCTCGAATTATCTACACAAAATTTTGCTATCGTATGTGCTTTTGTTAAGTAGATATCAGCAGAAAAGTATAAAATAATGTTTCAGCGAATATCCTTTTTCTAGTATTTAGCCCTTATTTTTAATATTAACTAATTTTTCCTATTTTCAATACCAAACAAACATATTAGAAGATATATAATATTTTAACACAATTTCGTCTCTTTAGCTAAAACCCCACAAAGCCCTTTCAACAGACATACGGTCAGACGGACGGATGTAGCTAGACAAGCTCAGAACGTAATCAGCACCCAAAAAATATATGCTTTATAGGGTCTTAATTAATTTTGTGATATTTTACATGTCGAATGACAAACATAATTCTTTGCTGGTGCCATAAAAACATTTTTTCTCCCCTTTCTACTGCATTTTTATTAATATCAGATATTCTAGACGTACGGACGGATGGACGTACTTATACCATCGTAAGATCCTTGTCAGACTGGAAATTATATGAGAATTCAGACCATTTAAGAACTTTTGAGTTGATAAGCTTAAAAAAATTGCAACCAACATATTGAATATAGGGTCTACACGGACAGACTGACGGACAGACAGCTAAGAAAGCGATTCAACGTTAAACAATATATTTTAAGGAGGCAGTTCGATAACTTTTTCAGTATCAAGTAAAATATCACTATTTTAACCACTTATGAGCGTGAAGTATGTAAACATTTTTGATTCACAATTATGACCTTCAGACAATTTTTATTTGGATTATTTAATCGGTTTTAAAGATTGAAATGAAAATGTGCAGGTTACCGTTTTATAACAACTATTTATATAAAATATACTTCCAAAACGAATTAAAAATACACCAGTGTTGCGGGTTTCACCTTCAATAATAATTTCAATAATTTTGGTACTAAATTAGGTGAAAAAAAATTTTCTTTTTTTATTTGATTTATATACCAATTGCCTTTTAGGGTTAAAAAATTTCTTACTCATTCCATTGCCTTTTGTTTCATCTTGATTAATATAAAATTATGATTCCACACTATTAAGTGGCATGCGTTTAACAGATATTAGAGGAAAATATAAAAAAGAATTTGGATGAAATTTGGAATAATATTCTTAAAACTATTAATATTTCAATTAATAAAGAAAAGCCAATAATAACAAACAAATTAATAGTTGATTTTGTTAAATAATCTTTTTAATAACATTAAAATAAAATATCTAAAACAATTCAAAATAATTATAGGATTTACGACATTATGAGTTGAAAGGACATATTGTGAATTCCCCGAATACATAGTTTAATTATTGATATATTTAAAAATGATATATATGTTCTTAATTGAACTTTATTTTAGCAAAATTTTTAATTTTAAAATTTTGGTAAATGATGACGTATGATTAATATTAATTAATAACTATTTTTATAAATTATTTAATAACTTTTAAACTAATAAAGATAATAAAATAATTTAAAAAACAAAAGATTTAAGACTTATAGGGGGTTATATTCTATATAAATATAAAGTATTTTAAGTTTTTTAAATATAAATAAAATTTTATTAAAATTAAAAATAAGAAAAAAATATTTTTGTTTATTTTAATTTCTTAATAAAATAAGTATCTATAAGTAATTTTTGTGCAAATATTATTAATTTGTTTATTAAAATATCAAAATATTTATTTCAATTTAAAATTTTGTCAAAAATAAAAGTATTTTTTAAACCACTTAATTTTATTTCATCACTATTGCTATTTTTAATTAATATTTTCATAATTAATTCATTATTCATTAAAGCTAAATATAAAAACTAATTATATTTTTTTAATTAAAATTTATTTTAGCAAACATTTTTAATACTAAAATTGTTTACAAACAATGACGTATGATTAATATTAATTATTTAATTTTTTAATTGTTTTAGAACTTTTAAATTATTAAAGATATTTAAACAATTAAAAAAAAACAAAAGTTTTAAGGCTTATAGGAGATTATTTTCTATTTAAATTTAAAATATTTTAAGTTTTTTAAATGTAAATAAAATTTCATTAAAGTAAAAATATTAAAAAGTATTTTTATTTTATTTTTTTTTATAATTTTAGTTTCTATAAGTAATCTTTGTAGAAGAATTAGTAATTTGTTTAGTGAAATGTCAAAATATTTCAATTCAAAATGATTCTAACACAAAATTATTTTTTAAACCACACAAATGTATAAAAGAAATTAAGAAATTTTGAAGATTTTTTGTCCTTAATTATTATTATTTTTTAATTAAATTTTTTTGACTTTATTCACAATAATGTAATGTGAAAATTGTTATACAAAAAAAAAAAAAAAAAAAAAAGATATTTCAAAATAAAAAAATTCTTTTGTTTATGGTGAATTTCCCAAAGGAAAATCCTTTAGCACATCACTGTTTCCTTTA
>MINK01013973.1:1002-16791 GCA_001735545.1 Phormia regina
TTTTTCTTTTTTTTTTTTTTCATTATTATATAATATTTTTTCTTTTTTGTCTGACTCAAAGATTTAAAACACATGTAACATGTTGTTGTAATTAGCATTTTATGATTGTACTCGCAACAAAATTTGTTTTGCCAACAAATGTAAAAAAAGGAAGAAAAGTTGCCAAAAAATTTAAATAAAAAAGTTTTTTGTTTTTTTTTCTGAATTATTTTAAAAATGTTTAACAAATACCAGGCTACGTGCTTTTAACACAAGAAATTATATTAATATGAAAAAACAACAACAAAAACAATATTGGTTTTGTTTGAAAAAAAAAAAGAAGAAAACTTTTTAAAATTTCCGAAAAAAATATGTCAAAGTTTCGACACACGCTTTTCAAATTGAAAATATAAATATGTAAATTAAGTGGTGGTGGTGGTGGTAAATAATGTTAAAGAGGAATTTGAGGAAGGAGCAGATTTGCTAACATTAAAAGCAAACACTTATGCTTACAATAAGTTTTATTGCCTGCAATTTGACATAATTAAATTTATTTCCATAATCAAACAAACGTAATTATATTATTTAATAATTAAAAAAAGACATATTTAGCTTTTTTATGGTTTTTATTTTCTTTCGAAACTTCTGATGTGAGAAAAGTTGTGGACGGAGTTTATTGGTCCAAATCTTAAAAAACAACATTGACATAACATAGCAACAAAAAGTTTGTTTCTTAGAATTTTAAATGCATTAATGTATTCTTAAAAAACATATCTGAGATATCCAATTGCTCTGGAGAAAATCCAAATTAAAAATGAATTTAAAATAAAAAAAATGTATAGTTTATATAACCCATTCAGCGTAACCTCAAAACAAATTAAACATTCTAATTTTGTTAAAGTCGATTTTATTTTAAAACTGAAGTTTTATTTTTCCATACCATCATGATAGAACTAAACAAGGTAAAATTATTAGAGAGAGCTATCATTTTCAAGTCCTATAAAATCAAATAATTGAATATTGAAACGAAAAAACAAAAAATACATATAAAGAAAAATAAAAGTATTCAGCCTAACCACAAAAGTATTTTAAAATTCTATTTTAGTTAAAGTCTACTTTATTTAAAAAAAAAAATAAGTTTTGTTTTTCCGTATCCCGGATGTACTTACTTTTCAATGACAAAGGTTTGAAAACTGAATAAATTGTTGTTATTGATAAAGAGTTTGTTGTGTTAAAAAAAATATTTGACAAAATATTTAAAATCAAATTTCTTGATACTTAAAAATACAAAATCAAATTAAGTATGAAAATATTTTTACAATTTTTAATAATTTTCTGACTATCTTTCTTAAATTATTGTAAGTATGAAAATATTATTGCAAAATATCGTAAATTTTTTTGATCTTTTTAAAATAGGCTTAAATGTATTAAATCCAGAGGAGTAAAGTGAAAAAGTGAACAGCTCAATAGCCAAAAATTTTCCGGATTAAATGTTTTCTAAAGTTGTTTTACATAAAGGTAAGAATATTTCATTAGTTACATTCGAAACGGATTAAAATCTTGAACATTTTCAATCTGGGACATCTGCGAGAAGCAGATCTTGAGATGAAACTACTCCAAGCAAGAGTGGAACCATAATTGTGTTTACATGAGGGCATTCAGTTTCGGGAAACAGAGTGCAACAATTGTCAGGATTTTAATTCACCTATGTCACGTACTGAGAATATGCGGAAGAGAACTGTTGGAAGGTTATGGTATGTATTTTAATTAAATCATAAATCATGTATCTATTTATTTTAAACATTATGTAATGTATGATTTCTTTATAATATTTTTAATAAAATTAAAAAATAATCCAACTAATTCCTTTTGTTTTAACTAACGGCTTCAATAATATTTTACAATCAATGAGTTACTAAACAACTTAAAAGTAATTAGTTCTTCTAATGACATCTGAGTAACGACATGAGGTAAGTAGTTGCCTCTAACGTCATCACCGTGTTAAAATAATGGGTTATACAGCTAATGTGTAAGTAGTGTAAAGCCATTATATTAGCTTCTAAACTCATTACTTGGCAACTCCCAAATTTCATATTTTTTGAAGCAACTTAATATTTTATTAAGTATTTATCCTAATAAGGAATACATTTATAAAATATCTTTTACAGTTTTCCAGTACTGGAAATGTAATTAATTTTGGTAAAATACATTAAAGAAATGTACGTAAAATAAATTATAACAATAAAAATTTGTAAAATAATAAAACATTTGCGAATATTGTCAGGTAAAGTTAAAATAATATGTTATTTCATTGCAAAACATTTTCGTAACAAACTGTATATTTATATAATTCCTGCAGTAATATTATTTAGTATTTCATAAGAAATCTAAGGGATATTTTCCCCCAAGTTAAAAAAAAAAAAAAAACTTAAAAAGTCATCCCGAAATGAGAGTAAAATTTGATTACGTACCCGATATGACCAACTTCGGATGTGACCTGTTGGGGTCCGCTTCTCCTCTAAATCAACTCAAAAATATCTATCGAAATTTTAATTAGATATTTTAATTAATTTGCTTAATTGTAGACCAACTCTTTTACTAAATGTAGAACGAAATAAACAAATACAGAATGCTGCGTTGATACTAAGATCTAAGTATATGATTTTATGAACTTTAGGTCGATTCTAGAAGTGGGTTTATATAGAAATGAGAGTAAATTATAGACCAACTCTCATAAAATTTGGCAATGCCATATCTACTTACATAAAACTTTTTTGTGTCGAATATTAACTAAATACTAATATTCGTGACTCTGAGTGAGGGCCCAAACAAATGTTAGCACAAACGTATAATACTCCAACTACCTACATATATTAGTGTAGAGTACAAATATTTTTATACCACTGTGCATTGGTGTTGTCTCTTAATCTATTGTGTTAGCGAAAATGCTTTCTTCAGCTTATAAGATATTACACAAAAGTTTTACTATTTATCTCCTATTTTAAGTGACCCACATTAAAATAACCCAACAAAAAAGGAACTGAAAAAGTCATGATTTTAATATTGTCTTGTCATTGTAAGGAAGAACTTAGTAGTGCAAAAGAGCTGCAAAAGTTCTTTTTTTAACCCATAGTTGTTATTTGCAGAATGTCCTTCTTTTATACTTCTTGTTCACGGCTTTTGAAATACTTTTCATAAAATTATGTTTTTAATATTTTCAACAGAAATTTCGATTTAGTCTTATTAAAAGATAATAAAAATGCATTAAAATTTTCTTAGAAATTGTTAAGCTTTTTTCCCGCTATATATCTATTAATTTTCCCTTCTTTAGAAATAATGATACACTTTGTTACACTTTTGAATTGGCGAAAGTGTTCTGTTTTGAAAGGTTTTGATCGTTTTTTTTTTTTTGCTGGGAAATATTTNNTTGAAGTGGCGAAAGTGTTCTGTTTTGAATGGTTTTTATCGTTTTTTTGCTGGGAAATATTTGACCATTAAAATGTTTTTCCTTTTCATTTGTGTTAAATTATCATATTCTTTCTGCACCAATATGTTAATTGCACTTCACTCATTAACCTGCTGTAATTTCAGTTTAATTATGTTGAATTAAAAAAAAAGTTTATTTATAACATATTTTTCTTTTTACTCCTTTCACGTTTTGCAACAGTTTTCACTACAGTTTTTATATTTATAAAATTAAATTTTTTATTTCATTAATAATAAAAATTTAAATATAAAGTGACTATAAAGAGAAAATTACTGTCTAAAAGTTTAACATTAAATCAAATTATAAAAAAGTATGGAAATAAAAACAATATTAACACTTAACACTAGTATGGTGTGAATGAAATTTTAATAAAAATAATCTTTTCAATAAAAAAAATACTAAAAAAGTTTAAAAAATCTATAGAAAATATTATAACATAAAATGGAATTATTGCAAACAATTAGGCAAAGAGGAGATCTAAAAAAAACAATATTTGTTATATGAGTAACGTAAATTTAAGTTAAATAAATTCCATGTTAAAGTATTTTAAATTGCGTGCTCTTTAGAAAATTAATATATATTCCAATAGAATGACATATTAAATACAAAACAAACAAAAAAAAATATCTTTTAATTTAATTAAAAATTAAAAAACTCTTTGTTATTTACAACAGAAAAGAAAACGATTTATATTTATGTGAGCTTGTACTTTAACTTGTATGAGGAAAACAAATAATAGAATATTATTTACCTACAAAAAATATATATAAATAAAAAATACACTAAAAATTGTAACAAACAACAAAAACACTTAAATTAGAAACCATAATCATTAAATATGATTAGACTCCAAAATACACAAAAACACATACGTGTACACATACAAATACATAAATGTATGCATGAATATCAACAAATAAAAACACATAGACATTTTATATTTCCTATTTATACTTATGTATTAATGTATACACATACATATATGTGTATTGGGTGTATGTGTAAAACTAACAAAAACAAGGATGCATGAAACATCAACAACACATGTTTATGCATACACCTGGGTGATATACAAAAACACTCATACACATACACATAAACAAATATACAATCACCAACATTGTCTGCTTGAAATGCTCAACATTCATGAAGGTACTAAAGAGAATGCCACAGTTATAGTTATACATTCACTTACTTACTATACAATCATATATTTAGCTATAGTTGTCTTGGCATCTATTTAGTTCCCTCTCATAAACATTTATACATACTTGCAAACACAACACAAAAGTGTGACATACAACATGAAAATTCACTTTTGCTTTAGTTTATTGTGGCATTGGTAGCATGCAACATCTAGGTGAATGAAAAAAAAAAATGTAAGACAACTACATGCATATATTAAAGTAAATTCTAGAAAATATAATACCTGGTACATAGGAATACTAAGGACATATATGAACATACTATTAGTAAAAGTAGAGCTCAATATAAGAAGATGAGGTTTCACTTTTTCCGTACATGTTACCCAGATAATTATTTCATTCATAAATCGTTCTATTTTAGAAAAATTTTTTGTTGGAAATAAAAAAAATTTCAACAAAATATTTTTTCTTCTTAACGTCATCTTATTTATTTCTTAATTTTTTATTTCTTTATTCAACATTTTTTTATAATTGATTTCTTTTTTTAGAAATTTTCAATATTACTTACTTACTCTAAAACTAAACTAAAACTTTTTCTGCTTAAATTTAATAATAGTCAAAAAAGCTTTTAAATATTTATTGAGATATTTATTATATAAATATAATCTGAAAGAAAAACATTCAGAGTGCATCTGTATTTGTTAATTTTTTTTTCAATTCTAAATTTTTATTTAATTAATCAATTAGATGATTGCATCAATTAAAAATTTAAATGTAAAAGAAATTAATAATTATATCGGTGTTAAATGTTTCTTCAAATCAAAAAATAATTGAATCTATACTTTTAACTATTTTCCAAAAGAAATGTTAAGTTATAATCATCGATTTTTTTTTTAATAAGACATCTCTAATAAGGCATCTGTACGAATACTCAATATTATGTGTAGTAAATTGGGTACGTAATTTACATCACAGTGATTACATAGAGACTTTTTTAAATAATTCTGCAATTAGATATATTTGAAATTGAAGCATATATTTGAAAAGCATATATTTGTTAAAATATTTAGTTTATTATGGTAATAGACATAATAATACGTATTGAATTGAATTCGTTTTTAAAACTTCACTGGGTTTCTTAAAATATTCTTTAAACAAGTTTGTTTTAGGTAAAATTTGTTTTCTTTTTTCCCTCTTTTTGGAGAACATATGTACTGTTTTCTTTATTTGATTGTGTGTGTGTGTGTGTTTATGTGCATTTTTTAAAACTTTACCAAGGTTTATGTTTGTGTGTAGATTGTATTTGCATATTAAATTCAATACAAACTTAACAATCCAATCCACACATATGAATAGACACACATTCATATCAAAATGTTTATATGTACATATATATACACATGATTGTATATATCATCTTTTATGTAAATTTGTGTAAATAGATTTATATATTACACGAAGTAAAGATAAAGATTCATTTGTAGCTTAAATTCTACACTAAATGGTTGTAGTGCAACTAAAACTTGTCTTATTTATATACTCAAACATATACAATTCTAGCTCTAACTGTATGAGTAAGTGTGTGCATATTTGAGTGTGTGTATGTGTATAGGTAAATTTGTGTAGTGTCTCTTTTCATCTCAAGTGTTTTACAATTAAAAATCCTTAACCATGATATTCAATGTATTGCCAGGTGATTATCAAAAGACATCTTGTCTTTAAGTATAACATATGTTTGTTTGTTTGTATGTGTTTCATATGTCTGCAATTACAATACATTTCTAGCTTTCAATTTATAAACTTGTTTCTATATATATGAAAAGATTTTCTTGTATGAGTTTTAACTATAAATCAAACACAATTCTCTATGTATTTGTGTATATGCATTAGTATTTGTTTGTTTATTTTAAACTTATGCTTGTTGCTGTCATATTTCGTAAATACTATGAAGATCTTTTCCATTAGTTTAGTTTTATTTGAATTTCTTCTGCTTTTTAAATGTTTTAGAAAGTATTTTGTTTTTCTGTTCTGTGTATGTTTGTAAAATTTATTACTTTTGTTTTACCTTTTAAGAGGATTAAGCACAAATATTGTCATTTAAGAAATTTTATAAAATTTTGTTACTGACAGTTGGTCTTCAATTAAGTTAAGGGCTCTACATAAATTTGATATTTGATAAGCTTTCAAAATCAATTTAATATATTGTTTTAAGGAGATTTTTTTTATAAAAGTAAATTATAATCTTTTTTTAATTTAAATCAAATATTGAATTAAAATTAAACGCAAAGAAATGTGATATTAACAGATGACAATATATGTCAATCTTTCAAAATTAGCTTTAAGTATTTGCTGAAATTTTACCAATATTTTAACTGACATATGTCATTATATTTTCTTTCCATCAACATCTTTAAAACTATGAACACAAGCAGACACAAGGCCTTATTTCTTTTTTTAATTCCAAAAAATTCCTTTTTTAATACTTATATAAGAAATCTACCGATTAATATTGAGGTTATGGTTCAATACTTTTAAATTATTTCTGTAAATACCGTAAAAATCTGGGCTTGTTATAAAAGTGTTAAATATTGATTTAAATTTATAATAAAAAGAATAAAATCACAACACAGCAAATATTTAACATAAAACAATTTTTAATGCTGACTACCATTCGACCATCCATAAAATTCACATTTATTAAAAATGTATTTATTAAAACAAAAATAATACATAATATACAAAACTCACATACAATCTCACATACATATATACATATATGTATATAAAAGGATAAAATATAAAAATATAAACCTCAGCTTAAATTGTCTGTGTATGCATAAATAATTTTATGATTGAATTGATGTTTTTTGGCCATAAAAATACTTTACTACAACAAAAAGTACAACTGGTATACAACTACTATTACGACTTTATACATACATTCACTCAGTCATATAGTTATATGGATAGCTTAAGTACTTAACAAACTCGAACACATACACACTCATATATATATATATATATATTCACATACTGAAACAAACTAACTAACAGATGCAATACACACGCATACACAAGTACATACACTTGTTCACATGTATTTATAGGATATATAAGTATGTATATGATTATATGTATGTACATACGTACATCAATAGATTCAAAATGAATGGTTATGATTATTATTGAAGATTTTTCCTTTTTAACATAAAATATGTATAAAAACATAATATAAACGGATCAAAATAAATGAAAGGAAAAACTTTTATACACATACTGATACATAATATAGGAAATGTACAAAAAAAAAAAACTATGTATATTTTCCATATCAATTGATTAATATGACTAAATCTAATAAAAATAAACAGTGAGAGAGAAAATTCTAAAAACGAACTTTATAAGTAAAAATGGAATTTCTTGCTTTATGTTCAGTAAAGTAGATCGGATTTAGTAAAACAGGGCAAAACATAAAAATACGACAAGCGATTTCTTAGTCAATAAAAATAGACAAGTATTTGCCTATTTATCTTAAATTGTTGAAAATGATTTTAATGCTACAAAATTAAAAATTAATTTCAAATTATAATAGAGGCAAACCATGACCTAGAATTTTCATTCAAATAATTATTATGTCGCGGAATATTAAGATTTTACTAAAATATTTTGATATATTTTCTTCATTCAAACATGATTTCAGAAATTTTCTCAAATTTAATTAGAATGTTCTATTCTAATACTATTGAAGACAACTATAGAGTTTCATTTATAAATTATTTTTAAACTTTAAATTTTTGCCAATAGATCATATGGAACTATTGATTAGACATGTTATCGGAAATTTAATAAATTTCCTTAAATTAGCAATTATAATCGAATTAAAGAGATTTATGTAATATGGGTCAATTTAAAGATTTAATGAAAAAAAAAAAAAAAAAAANNAAAAAAAAAAAAAAAAAAAAAACTCGACTTTCACTTTCTGTTTCCAATTAGTTCATTAACTATTTTTTAGTTCCAATTCATATTTCATATTATCACTGTTATTCTTGGCTGATCCAAATTTAAAAATTGTCACATTACTCAGACGAAGAAAAAATTTGTTGGTTAAATATCGAGATTTCGAGATTTATTTTGCCGTCATTACATATAACAAATTCTTCCTGTACGCAATTTTAGTACCTTTTATATTTTAATATCTCTTTAATTCAACTACATAATCTCGAAAACATATGAAACTCTCATTAGCTTTTCAATATTTTCATTGATTATAAAAAATAAATTCTTGTAATTTGTAAAATTCTATACTCAGTTATCAAGAATATTTTGTCTTAATTATAAACACAGTAGATATAGCTTTTTGAAACTTTCGATAAAGTTTGACTTTTTTAAATGTGGAATGCGATTTTGTAGGTCCTTTTATTACCTATTAATTTAAATATAATTGAGACCTGCATCTTGAGTACTTTATGAGATAACAGCAATTTTCCAAAATTTTCTAGAATCCATAGCGGTGCTAGGTATTAATTTTAGACTTATACTTTCATAGGCAAGTTTTCTTAGAATTTGTTGTAGATTATGTTTTTGCAATTCGCCTATCTACAAAAAATGGCAATTTTGTTGCTAAATATAAATTCTAATAGATAATTTAGGAATTATTCAATTTAATTTAAAAAGTATTTAAAATAAAATGACGAATAATTTTACTAAAATTTTAATTTAGTTAAAATGAGAACAAATATCTAAATATTATTTTACTCAGTAAACGCTAAAATGTCGTAACTTCAAAATACAAATCAGGACCAAGGACGGTGATCATGCTAGATCCAGATTTGTATTTAGCATTAACCTTTAAAATTCCTTCAGTATTTTATTATGAAAGTAATATATTTATCATATTTTTTTCATAATTTTAATTCCCACTGTTTATATATAAAATAAAACATTCTCTGAAACAAAATGAAAATAGTTTTAATACTTAAATTAGAACAGATTTCTAAATATTAAAAAAATAAATAAAATAAAAAAATAATGGATTAAAGTGCAACGAGTTTTTTTTTACATACATATTTTTTATTTCAATACATTTTAAATAGTAATAACTCTTTTTCTGCAAGAATTATTCACCGATTTTTTATTTAACAAATATTTTTTGTTTTTTTTTTTTTTTTTTTTTTTAATTCACAAAAAATTTTGCTAAATTGCTCTTCTATTTAAACGGAAGTTTCGTTGGATTTTTATATTTGCAAATTTATTTTAACTTATTTGTATTTCTATTAGATTAATTTTCACATCGTATGCACCTACAAGTATTCACACACAGTTAAGCATAAAATATACATTAATATGTGTGAGAGTGTGTTATATAGGGTAAATACATATACAAATATACATAAATGAATTTACCATATAAATGTACACATGTTAAATTTATTTTTTATTGCAAATAAAAATATAATCTAACATTCTTTTTTTTTTCATTTACAGATTGTATTGCAAAAATTGATCAATTGGAAATTTGAATTTTATTTTCTAAAAAATATCTAATACACACACACACATACAAAGATACTTACATATATAGTATATGATTTCAATATTGTACAAAAATGTTAACATGTGTTGTTGTAGTTATTTTAAAGTTTACTTTTTTATTTGCAACAGTAGTTTAGGAATAAATACATTTATTTTATACGTAAAAGGTTACATACATATATACATATATTTCAATAAGTGTGTTGGTGCATAAGCAAATACATGTGTATTTGACAGTCCTATTATATGCACACATACATGTATATATTTATACATTTTTCTAGTTTTTATATTTATATTTAATTTTTTAAAGTTTTTAAATTTCAATAAAAAAATATACATATATATATACATATGTATGTATGTATGCATGTATGTGTGTATGTATGTATGTATGTATGTATGTATGTATGTATGTATGTATGTATGTATGTAAAAAACTTGTTTTTATTATGTGCATTAAAATTGCAACATTTAAATTACTATTAATTGATCAAAGAAATGTATATTTATGTTATTGTCTGTCATAAAAATGGAATAGATATAAATTTTATTAATTAGAAACTAACAATTCTTTTTCTTTCTTTTCTTTCTGCAAAAATTTACCAAAGTATGTTTAAGCAATCTGTCATTGGCCATTGTTGAAACACATTGTGGAAAATTTCTGAAACCAAAATTCTAAAACTTTTAATTTTTTATATTGATCTAAATTTTTGCGTATTTTATAATAGATTTTTTCGCACTATGCGAGAATTTAAATCTATAATATGTCATTCTAAGCTATATTTGTTAAACGAAAAATTGGGTTTTATTATGCATAAAAAGTATTCATGACCTGAGGTCACGGTGTCTCTAATATTTCATAACATATCGAGACACATCCAAGGCGCTAATCGAAATTGGCGATGGAACATATCAATCTATATCTGATTTAATATCATATATCAAAATAAATATGGCGTTTGAAAAAAAGCAATATTTTTCAATTAATGCAACTTTAGAGATTTTACTTAGTGCAATTAAAAATGTTTTTAAATGACATTGTTTTATGACGTATTTTAGAAAACGAGAAAATTTTGCAAATCTAATAGTTTTATCTTATTTAATTTATAGTTTTTAAGTAGGGTAGAAGGGGGAGCATTCGAAATAAGGGCACATTAATTTTTGCAAATTATCTTCAAGACGAATTAAAATTTTTTGTTTTAATAATTTATTTCCTTTTTTTCTATCACAGATCCTTCATCTATCAAATTTTACAACTTTCAACAGACATTCTTTCGGAGATCGGCGTGATTAACTGTTTTTTCAACACTCTTCTAAATATTTATATTTCGCTATTTTCAACGATTTTTTACTGATAGTAAAGTACAAGGTTTTGTAACAAATGTTTTAATAAATTCCTTTAAATAGTGAAAAAAAATTACCACTTGTGCGCAATATTCCTCCTGGGGTACATTCGTCAAACTGCTTTTAGGCCGATCCTACAGGAACGTTGTAATCAAATTCAAAGTTCTTACTATCTGTAGATCTTTTACTTTACATAAAGGCTCCCCAGTGCTAATTGAATTTAAATCAAAATCATTTAGTGAGTTTTCCATGTTCAGATTAATATGTGAATTCTGATTTATTTTACACCAAATTCAATTAAACATGTGTTTTTGAGTGTTTTTTCAAATACTGCATTAATATAAAGTAGAAAACTATAATATATAGGAAAACGATTCTGACCCCCATGACTTGGGGCTGTTTTGACGGTTTTGGTAACTTCACAAATTCATAACAAAAATCAATTTTAAATTACGATAGCAAAGATCAAAAGAATTTAAATATATAACCAATATATCAAGGTTTTATTGGTATCGTGAACTGTTTTGAAGACATAGCATTTTAAGCAAAAAAAAAAAAAAATGGCGAATGCTCTTAATTTTCCCAGCAAAAAACGTTGAAGTTCTTCAAAAACTTCAAAAGTGGAACAAAGTGCATATTTTAAATGTTTTTGGAAGTTCTTAAATAATTACTTCCAAATATGAAAATAAATGAATTTTTTAGCGGAAAAAATTGTAATAAATTTCTAAACAAAATATAAATTTTATAAATTTTAAAGCATTATTATTATTATTTAATACGGCAAAGTAGAGTTTTTATTAAAAAAAATTGTATAAGAATTTTTTTAAGGGAAGTACTTCAAAATGAAATGAAAAAGAAGTATAAGAATAACACTTACCAATGACAACAGGGTTAAAAAAAGAACTTCTGCAGCTCTTTTCACCGACTAAGTACCTCCTTCCAATGACAACACATGTAAAATCATAGCTTTTTTCAGTTTTTTTTCCTGGGTTTATTAATATTAAATATTTGATTTTTTTCTTGTTTTTGTTATTTTTAAAATGAAATATTTTGGTTTATTATTGTAATTGAATTGAATTTTTAATTTCTTTAAAAAACAAAAACAACAATCTTTGAGGGCGTTCTTTGATATATAACATCTTGATATTTACTCTTGTTATATTTAATTGCAAATCTCGTAAGTATATAAATAAATAAATGTGGTAAATAAAATCAATCATATAGATTTACATGTTACAAGTAAATTTACACAGTATCACAAAGTTAGTATAATATACGAATGTTGTATTATGTGGTAAATAGGGCTTTGTTGAAGTGTGTATAATTTTAGTGTAAAGTATTCAACAAATAGTTTCAATATCTTTTCGTTTGGGGAACTTATATATATATATATACAAGTATAGTAATATTTATTTAACAAGTATACTACCATGCCAATTGCTTATTTAGGTAAGTTGCAATTCGCTTAAAAAAATATAAAAATTTTATTATTAATACAAATTTGTTTAAAAAATTGTCTACAAAAAAAAAAAGTATGAACATTTGTTGTTATAGAAAGAAATAAATTATTTAAAAATAATATGATTTAAATATTTAAGCAAAAAAAAAAAAAAGATTGGAATTTTACCATAGAAAAAAATTTATAGATAAAATATTGTTTACAGCAAAAATTTTTTTTTAGCAGTAAAATTTTCAATAAATTATCTTTTTATAGCAATTTAATAAAATAATTTACATTTTTTGAAAATTTATTTTTCAATAATTTTGTAAAAATTTGACAAGTCTCTCTTAATGAGAAATTTTGATCACAATTTATTTTTAATGAAAATGTTTTTGATACAATATTATTATTAATTTTATAGATCTAGTATATATGTCATGTAGTTATGTAACAAATATTTATTATTATATCAGCTTCTAAGGTTTTGAGCCATCCTAATACACTAAACACTTCTATATGGATGTGTATGTTTGTATATTTTTTTTTTTTTTTTTTTTTTTTTTTTTTGAATTAGTGTTTTTGTAATCTCTTATTGTACTCCCATAGTTTTTTTATTTAAGTAACTCACACAAACACATATTTTATGGTTTATTTAAACAAAAGACTATGTGGTTTTTGTTTTTGTTTTTTTTTGTTTTTTTTTTTTTTTTTTTTCTCCTGTACTGTAAGTTTTTTCAAATAGGTTTTGTGTATTTTTGTGCTTCTTAAATCTTGTGTAGTGTATATTGTGAATAGTTACTAGGATACATATATGAACTATATTTTTATACATATATTAAAATTATTACGCACAATAAATACAATATTTTTATATTTATTTATAAATGATCAAATTCGGTTTTCTAGTTCTGTCAGCTTATAGTTGTATAGTACATTTATCACTCTGGGGTAGTTTGTTACGTTCAATAATGTTTGTGTGTGTGTGTTCTGTTTGCTTGTTCATTTCGTTCAAATTCCTAGTTGCAGTTAAATTTGAAAAATATCTTATTAGTTTTTTTAGATCTATTTGGTAGTTAATGTTAGTAAGTATTAGTTGGGTTGTTACAATTGTTGTTGATGTATGATTTTTTTATTTATTCTTATCTATTAACTTGAAAAAACAATAAATCATAGAAAAAATGAAGCAACTAAACTAATCCGAGACAACATCAGTTTAGGTATAAAAAAAATATTTTGGTTTTTGTGGTTTTTGTAAAAAATGTTGTTTTGTTTATGAAAGTGGACTTTACAAATGCCGTGTTTGCAATTGGTTCTTGTTTGTGTGTGTGTGTTGTTAAAATTGGTAAACAAAAATTGAAATGAGAATTATAAAGCTAAAAAGAAATTATAGTTATTTGTAGTTTTTTTTATTTTTATTGTGGTAATGTATCTTAATTGTATGCTAATTGTGTACTTTTCGGGTTAGAAAATTTTAGTTGTCAAAAGTATTGAATATTGGTTATCACGATGTTCTGTTGAAGAAAGAGGCTATTTTGTGGTGGGAAGTAAAATCAAAGATGAGGATAGATCGAAAAGATGTGTGTTTGAGGAGAGGTTTTGGTCATTGGGGGTAGAATTTATCTAACTTTCTTATCTTAAATGACTAAATACTACATTTAAATGATAAAGATATTGAAAACTCACTGAGCGTTTCCAATGAGTAGGTTAAATTTTTGTTTGATAAGGATATGTGAGTTGCTGCTATGTGGATTTCTAAAATCATAATCACAATAATATGAAAGTCATATTGATTTTATAATTTCAATGTATCTAGCAATGAGGTATTTCAATAAAAATATGAAACTCTGGTTCCGAATATGAACTCGTTGGAAAATAATCCAAGAATTTGCACGAAAAAAATACAAGTCTATCGGCAAATTTCGTACAAATGAACTATTCATGGAAAACTTTTATCAAAAATCTTATCGAACATTCCACTACAGAATAAAATTTGTCGTACATTTTTAAACTTATAAAAATCTTTAATGAAATCAAAGCGTGGCGGCCTCCTTCACTACAGAATTTGCAATGAAAAACAATTCACTCGACACAATCATCCTACTACGACATTCGCTATTATACACTCACACTATCTTAACCCAAAACACTTCTTCTCGTAAACTCTATATCTTATCCAATTTTTTCTTTTTTTTTTAATAAGCACCCCTCTCTTCAATCTAAATTTCCTTAAAAAAAAAAACGAAAATTTATCAAATAATTTATTAATAAATAAATTTGTTGCCAAATTTGCTATAAAAAGAAATTTATTGAAAAATACCACCAGCTTTTTTTTTTTAAAAAAGAAATCGAAAATTTCCCATAAAAAAGAAAATACCAACAATTTATTTGTATGTTCCTGCAAAAAAAAAACAGCCATCTTACGAAAATACCTCATCTCCCTACGCCAATCTCTTCCTTTCATAAACAGAGATTTTATTAACCAAGTAGGGAACAACAACTTACTTCTACTTTCTTAGATAAAGTTAAAATTGTAAATAAAAATAAAAAAACATTTATTTATCAAATTTTCCACTTTACATATAATCTCTTTCATTTCACATTTTCCATAACAATAAGAATAATTGTGAACATGGTGTATGTGTCCTCTCATTTTATCATCTTAAAACCTGTGAAGATATTAATTTATAACAAACAAAAGGCAATTAACAAAAGTATAATGTGTGACTAAAATTTTAATAAAGTCTAAACATGCAGAAGAAACAAATTAAATGAAATCCTCTTAGCTTATTTTACCTAAATTTTGTTGTTCCAAATGTTATGATTATTATTATTATTATAATTTTTTTTTTTCTTGCTTT
>MINK01013991.1:0-17116 GCA_001735545.1 Phormia regina
AAATGAATTTTTTTTGTAAACAATATTTAAGTGAAGTCTTAACTAATTTAATACACAAATTTAATTTTTACCTTTTTTTTTAAAAAAAGTAGTGTGCGTTTATAGGAATAGGCTCCAGTGTATATTTTTGAACAAAATTAGAGAAACAGTTTTTGAGATATGCTTCAATATATAGTGCAACCTCCTTAATTTTACAAATCGCGATTTATCGCAAGAACTAGATTCAATTCGAAGAAAGTTGATAAGAGGCTTAGTACTCAAACATAACTTGTATACGATTCTTATTAAAATTATTGTCAAGTTTTTGTATATTACTTTTATACGTTAAAAAGTTGAGAAGATATTTTTTTATCTGAAAAAGTGACATTTTATATAAAATTGCAAAAATTTATTTAAAAAAAAAAAAAATCATAAAAATTCGAAAGTGTCAGATATTTGAAGTTTTATTCTTTAATTATAATGATAAATTTGTTATCTATAAAATAAGGTCCAGTTCATTAAAATCGATAAATTACTTTTAAATTAATTCGCAAATTAGTGAGAATATCCCTTAAACTATTACATAGAAAAACGAGAGAAAAATGTATAGTCTACACCATTGCCCATGTGTAACAAAATTCGGGAAGGAGCCAATTATGGATCTATACTTGTATTAAGCGAAAAATAAAAAAAAAACTAATACAGAATATTATGTCGATATTTAGATTCACATGTAGTTATTCAACTTGTTGTTGATTCTCGATATTGGGTCTTATATGGGATCTATGGTTAATTATGAACCGATCTCCATGAAATTTGGCATTTGGTAATTTTGTGTGTTAAAGCTCTATTCTGGGAGAACATTTGTATAGGGGCTAGGTGAAATAATGGGCCGATCATAACCACAACAAATAGGCTTTGTCCTTGTGTAAAAAATATGTAACAAATTTCTTCAAATTATCTGTCAATTGGCGACCTGAACTATGCACTCAAGCTTTACATGAACATCCAGCTGGCCTACCAGAATCATTTTCTGAAGATGTTGGTTGAATTATTTTTTCTCTGCGTTACAATAATTGCATAAACACATAATAGTATAAAAAATACTAATACAAAATGTTACGTCGATACTGAGATTCACATGTATTTATGAACTTTTGAATGATTCCCGTAATTGGGTCTTATATAGGAGCTATAGGCAATTATGGACCGATCTTCAAATCTTCTAAAATTGTGCACTTTCATTGATACTTATAAAAGTGTTATTTGTAGTGTATATTAAGTTGTTACTAACATGTCATTAGGATTTATGCACGTTACAGTGATTTTCGAAAGAGGGCTTAATAGGAGAGCTATAGTTCGATCTTCACGAAATGTGACACACAGATTTGAACTTACATAAAACTTATTTGTGTTAAATTTTATTAAAGTATTTTTAAGGTCTTTTTAAGCATTACAACTCTATTCAGGGAGGACCAGGTGAAATAATGGTCCAATCATGACCAAATGCAATAGGTTTCGTCCTTGTGCAAAAGAAAAAAAAACATTTGTACAAAATTTCATTAAATTATTTTAAAAATTGCGAACTGTACTTTGCGCAAAAGGCTTATATGGACCCAGAATGTGATTGTGAGTGGAGAGGTAGTCGTTACGGTGGGGGTAGAGTGATTTTTATGCTTTACAATATTTACACAAAAATATAATATCCCAACCACTTGGGAACCACTGTGTATTGTGCACAGTGCCTTTTAAATGATCTCCTGAACTATATTCAAGAAAAATGTTTTGCTAATTCAAGAAATTGCTTTTAAGTTACAACTTAGCTTCCAAAAATGTCATGTCCCATTATGTATTTCTATGTTGAAGTGGTTTTCGAATGTGGGCCTTATTGTAAAATTGTAAAATCTCTGATTAAGTGAATTAAATTTAAAGAACTTTTAATTTTAATTACGAAAACCTATAAATGTAACTAAATTTAAATTCTAGAAATTATTTTCCAAAATATATATTTTACAAATGAAATGGTGTTAAAACATCACTTCCATATAAATCTGTTTAAAAATAATTTGAAACATTTCTTGTCTTTACTTAGACAAGAACAAGACTGAAAAAGACAATTTTCAATTAACAAACTAAATATTACATTGTTCGACTGCAAATCATCTACAGCAATTGCTATAAAAACTTTTAGTACTTAGATGAATTAAATTAAACTAGATTTCTATAATCAAAAGTCTTATCTCTAAAAATGTTATTTTTATTTCATTATTTATTTATTTTTTGTGTTTTCTTAGATATTTGATGTCAATGGCAAAGTTTTATCAACATTTGGTGGTGAAGGTTCTGATGATGGACAATTTAAATTTCCAAGGTAAATATAATTTTAAATTTAATTTACATAAAAGTGCACAAAACTTATAATTTATATTATTCTTATTTACAGAGGTGTTGCAGTGGATGATCAAGGTTACATTTTTGTAGCCGATTCAGGCAATAATCGCATACAAATTTTCAATCCTGATGGCAGTTTCCTAAAGACTTTCGGTTCTTGGGGTTCAGGTGATTCTGAATTTAAAGGTCTTGAAGGTGTGGCCATTATGTCAAATGGCAATATATTGGTATGCGATCGTGAGAATCATCGTGTGCAAGTGTTTTAAATTTAAACAATTTATTTAACATCTAAAAGAACCAGAATTATTATCTATATAATAACGATATCACAACGTCTTCAGTTTATGATTTATTACATATAATATTTGTTTTTGTTTATTTCATTTTTATTGTTTTGCTTGTTAAACATTTATTACACACACTATTTAAGACAAATGTCCTAAAATCCTTTTTCTACTTAAACTTTGCAAAAAAAGTAAAAAAACAAAAGCCCAAAAATAATATATTTGAAACAACAACAATTTGTTTAAAATTTAAATGATTTTATTTTTTGTTTATGCTTTTTTACATCTTTATAACTATTTGAAAAAATCCCTCCAATATTTGTAATTGTTATATATATTTTTTTTATCTAGTCCACTTGAGGAAGTTTTCTTTTTTTTTTTAATGAAACAATATTTTAAACAACAAATAATAGAGTTAATATAAAAATTCATTAAATATTTGTAAACAAATTGAAAATAAAATAAAAAAATGCAAGCAAACTTGCAACAAAATTGTTCGTTTTTTTTTTTTTTTTTTTTTTTTTTTTTAATTGGGTAAGTTAAGTGTTAAAGTTGTAATTTTTCTTATTTTCTTAATTGTTTTCGGAAATAAATAAATAAATAAATAAATAAATAAATAAAAAGTTTACATGTTCGGAATCCTTGTAGGAAATGATGATAGAACCATGTCCGTCCGTGTGTCGGTTGAAATGATGTTTATGAGGCCTACCGATGTCCTTGTTTAAGCAATAGATTTTAAATTTTATATAGAAAACGTCGATTCATAGATCTCACAAGATACGCACATACCTTGGGTGGAAGTGGGTAACAGGTTTCTTGATTTTTTTCGCACAACTCTTGTTTATTTTTTGATTTAATGTTAATAATTTTATTTTTGAGGGCTACCCAGAGATGCTCAGTGGGGCTTAAGTCTGTTGATTGGTATGGCCGCTCCATTACAGGCGCCTCATTCTGCTGAAATCACAATGAGATCATTATTCTTCATGAATTCCCATTTTAGTAGCATTTTATCTTCAGCCAATAGAATAATGTTATTCTGGATGGAAGTGTCTTTTTAGTCAGCAGCATTAATTTTTTCCTGAATCCAAACTATTGGGCCAACTCTAGAGGCCGAAAAACATCTCCATAGCATTATATAACCACCATAATTTTTTCCGTTTTTTTTTTTTTTTTTTTTTTTTGTATATTTCGGATCAATTTCAGCATTTGCAGGACGACTTACGAATGATTTTCCGTCAGGTCCAAATAAATTGACTTTTATTTTGTCTAACCAATAGGACGTTGTTCCATATTTTATGCCACAGGTTCGCCTGGCAAATTCCAACCTTTTTTGTATGTTTTTCTTGCTCAACGGTGGCATTAATCCTACTTCCTGCAGCCTATTACTTATTATTTGTCTTGCCACTGAAGCACACATTTCATTTTAAAGTCTACTTGATGACATAAATGGGGTTATTTTTAAAAAATCGAACTAATCGTTGGTCAGAATCTAGTTTCCGAACTTTTTTCGAACGAATGACATCGAATACTTTAGTTTTGGAATATTTTATTATCTGTACCATAACATTTTTTTTTTTTCAGATTCAGTACACGACCCATTTTCAAATTGAAATTAAAACTTCACAGATTTTTTTCAAATAAATATAAAATAAAACTGCAAAAGAGAAAAAGTAAACAAATAATGAGATTCCGTTATTTTAGGAACAGTTAAATAGCGGCCCCCAAAAAAACTTAATATAAAGAAACTGTTAGCGAAAGTAAGGGTCGTCCCTATTATTATTTCCAACACTGCACAAGGAGCCAAAAGCAACATAAATGGTAATCAGTCTGAAACTTTGAAACTACTGAATCGATGTAGATGAAACTTGAAACATCGATAGAGGAGGAGTTAGGATTTCACATTGATGTTAAATGGATTCTGTATCTGCAACACGAGCGCCGCTACAGTGGGCCATATTTGACTACCTCGAGAGTGAAAAACATATCGAGGCTTATAAGTTTTACAAATATTAACCGATTTGAAATATTTTTACATTCTCCTAAGCAAGACAAAGAAAAAACATGTAGATTGCTCTAAATATATTGTTTTGAAATTTTGATTTTTAAAATATTGTTCTTGTTATCGAATTGAGAAAATTGTGGAGAATTTCAGCATATTTTTAAACAAATTTTAGAGATTTTAGTTTAAAGCTTTTAGGGCAAAATCGCAAAAAAAGTCAAGTCTAAACATGAGGATATTTTTTTTTTTTTTTGAAATTAAACCATATGAGAAATTTGTTCCTTGTCTTACTTAGGATAATTCGAAAATATAAAAATATTTCAAATTTTAGCCCACTGTAGCAACGCCCGTGCTGCAGCTACAGACTCCATCTAACAATATTCTGAAAGTATAACTCCTCTTCTATTGATGTTTCAAGTTTCGTCTATATTAGTTCAGTGGTTTCAAAACTCCAGACTTATTACCATTTATTTTGCTCTTGACCCCACTGTGCAATGTATAAAAATCTTTAAAATTTGCCTACATTTGAAGAAGTTACGATTTTTTGAAACTTTTACATATTCGAGGTAGTAAAATTTGGAATCCTGTAGATTATGTTGTGTTATCACAAGGTGTTTCTGAAAGCTTAAGCCCTTCTCTGCAAGTCCTCCATACATTTCAATTAAATCCGAGCTGTAGTTTTGGAGATACAGTGGGGTCAAACAAATTTGTGTTTGACACCACCGTGTACCGGTGGTGTGGGGTCGAACAAATTTTGTACAAAATATCGACCTGATGGGAAGAAAGTGAAAGCAGATTCGAGTTTGGTATGCGGATTTCCATCTAGTTCACATATTTTTTTGAAGGAACACGAACAATTTTTTTTATCGACTTGTGTAGTTATGTTTCTATTTTTCATCTGATACTTCAAATTAATTATTTCATAATAACATTTACCAAATTTTTCTCATATGTATATGGGACAAAAAAGTCGCCAGGTGGTTGAAAAAGGGGAAATTAGCGACTAAAGTCGCCAAACGGTAACACTGCCACAAAGTCCACTAATGGATTTTCACTAATGGATTTTCATTACTTAGGACCATGTCTCTAAATTGAAAATTATAGAAAATTCAAAAAGTAAAGTATCAGAATGACAAAAAAAGCATCAAAAAATCCCCTGCTATGTATTTACATTTATTTAGAACCATATATCCTTAATTGTTTCTAGGTTCATAATTATAAAAAATTATAAAATAAGAAAACAGTAGCACAACGTTATCTCTTATGGATTATCATTCAGTTAGCAATCCGTGTTCTTAATTTCACGTTTCTAGGTTAAATATTATAGAAAATTCAATAAGTACCACAAATGATACTTTTTGAATTTTCTATAATTATGAACATAGAAACATGAAATGTAGGATATGTGTTCCTTAGTTAATGAGAATTCATAAGGAGGGAGAATTATCATTCACAAAATAATATCCCAAATTTCTCGTTTATAGGTTAAATATTATAGTTTCTAGGTTCATAACTGTAGAAAATTCAAAAAGTACCATTAGAAGAACGAAAAAGTACCACAAAGTCCTCCTTCTTGAATTCTTACCTACATCGGACCATGCGTATTCAATTCCGCGTTTCTAAGCTAAATATTACAGAAAATGCAAAAAATACCAATAGAAGAGGAAAAAAGTACCACAAATTCTTACCTACAGGACCATGTAATCTTTAAGTGCCACAAATCCACTTTTGTGAATTCTTATCTACCTAGGACTACATTTTCTTAATTTCATGTTTCTATGTTTAATGTAATTGAAAATTCATTATTAAGTTTGAATAAAATATAATTTCCCGCTTTTACCCCTTTTTTGGTACTTTTTTTACTCATTGAAGTATCAAAAAATGTATGCCAAAAAATGTCTAAATTGTAGTAGTATCCCATATTAAAATCCTCATATGAATATTTCAATAAATATAAAAAATAAATGTTTTATGAAAAAGTACCAACAATAGGTACGATTTTTAATCCTTAAACGTTTCAATTTCTAAAAAGTACCAAAGCTGTATTTTTCATTTTTTGATAAGTTATGTGTATAACATAAATTTTATATGTATGTTGTTTGGTTCAAAGATACATATGGTGCCAAAAAAGTACTAAAAAGCAGTGTTTACTCATTTTCTCCCTAAAATGGCCGATTTTCAAAAAAGTACCACACACTTGTTGAATTATTTTTTAAATGAATAACGATAGCTATTCGCCGTTTTTTTGTATAACTTCATAGTAGGTAATTTACATGTGATATTATTGTCAACATTTTATGGAGTTAAATGGAATTGTCTGAATATAAAAGAAATTGTGTTGAAAAATGCTGTTGTTAAATAGCTGTTAATTTTTTATATTTTTTTTTGCAATTTAAATTACTGTAAAAAACAGCAATTACAACAGTTTAGAAAGAATGCATTTTACAGCAGATATTCATTTATTGAGAAATAAATGTCAATTTTTTTCTTCGTGGAATTTATTATCAGGCAAAAAAGTCTGCTTTCCTAATACGCCAGCATTTACAATTGGAAAATAGTACATACGTACAAGTAGAGTAATTCCATAATTCCAATGGAAAAAAAAAAAACAATCACTTTCGGATTTGATATCTCCAATTACCAAACAATCTAGTATTCGCGGTAAATCGCGATTTGTAAAAATTTTCTTTGTAAACGTTTGCTATTTTGAACTTTATAATCTCCGTTCCTGAAGTCTATGGAGTAATCCCTCTCTCATTTCAAAATATTACATTACTCTGTTATGACTCTGTATATGTGATGTTATGGTCAATATTTTACAGAGTTAAATAGAATGGATGTATTTTTTATGTAAGCAAAACTATAATATAAAAAAATTGTGTTGAAAATTTGTTATTGTTAAATAGTTTTTGTTTATATATTTTTTTTTGCAAATTTCAGTGAATGTTTAAACAATAACCAATAATTTACAAAGAATGCATCTTACAGCCAAAACTGATTTATGGAGTAGTAAATTTTTTCACTGGAATGTTTTATCCAGCAAACTTTTTTGTTGTTGTAGTAGATAAAATTATTGGAAATAAATATTACCTAATATTTTTTTTTTTTTTAGCTTAGCACAGTGTCCCATTAAAAAAAAGACAAAGAAACATATAGTCGGTCATGTCTGACCATATGATAATCTACATTTGTTTGAATTTATTAACTTTAGGCATTTCTCGAAAGTGGACCTTATTTGGCACTACATCTATATATATAAAAGAGTAACGTTACTGACTGAGACAAAATTTGGATTATAGGTAGATCCACTAAGATGGGATTTTTGGAAATTCCAATGTTTAGGTGTTGAAAAAGGGTAAAAACGGTACCCTTTTAACTCGTAAACTAATAATAACAATAATTATAATACAAAAAAGTTTAATAGCTATTGTTATTAATTTTACGGGTATCTCGTACTTTTTAGAAATTCAAACGTAAGGGGTAAAAATCGTATCTGTTTTTGGTACTTTTTTCATAAAACATTTTTTTATATTTATTGAAATATTCTTATGAGGATTTTAATATGGGATACTACTACAATTTATTGTAATACATATTTTAATACTTCAATGAGTGAAAAAAGTACAAAAAAAGGGGTAAAAGCGGGAAATTACATTTATTTTCAATTACATTAAACATAGAAACATGAAATTAAGATGTAGATAACATGAAATTAAGATAATGTAGTCCTTTGTAGATATGAATTCAAAAGAGTGGATTAAAGATTACATGGTTCATAGGTAAGCATTCAAAAATGTACTTTTTTTCTTCTATTGGACTATTGCATTTTATGTAATATTTAACATAAAATACGCATGGGCCGACCTTGGAAAGAATTCACAAAGGGGGACTCCGTGGTACGTTTTTATTTTTCTAATGGTACTTTTTGAATTTTCTACAGTTATGGACCGAGAAACATGAAATTTGGTCCTTAGTCAATAAGAATCCATAAGAAGGGACTTTGGTCCTTAGTCAATAAGAATCCATAAGAAGGGACTTTGTGGTACTTTTTTATTATGTGAATGGTAGTTTTGAACTATAACTATAACTTTTTATAGGTTTAATGATTTGTATTTTTTTAATCTAGATAATATTTTGAGTACCTGAGTTTGAAAAATTAAAAAAAAAAAAAAAAAAAATGAAGGTAAAATTTTCATCGATCTAATTATCTTTTAAGTTATCGTATCAAAGTGAAACTTAGTAAGCTATTATTTTAGGTTTAATATGACGCAATAAAATGCCTACCACCCATATATCTTGAAGTGAAAAAACAAAAATTGTCTAACATACTGGTCTGAATTTTACCACTAAAGTAGATTGTCTTTAAGTCTCCTGATTTATTTTTTCATCGGAACAAGGACACCTCCACTTCTCATATAGACTAGGGTGCATTCGCCACTATTTTGCTTAAACTACTTCACTATACTTAACTATCTACAGAACGGTTCACTATTTAAATAAATTTTTTTACTAAAAAAACCTCGATATAAGCCATTCTGATCTTTGACGTTGTGTAGAAACGTCGAAACAACCCCATCTCATGGGGTAGATTCTTCAAGTGAAGAAGAATTGTTTACTTATATACGAAGATTTTTTTGTATAGTAAAATATTTATAGGTAGTAAAATTTTGGTACCTGATGACTACGTTCCTACAGGATAAGTTAAATCGGCCCACCAGCAGTTTGGCGAATGTACCCCAGAAGGTGTAGTCAGCAGCAGTGATATTTTTTTTCATATTTTAAATAAAGTTATTAAAATATAGGTTGCAAGTTCTTGAACTTTACTATCAGGTTTATAACATATATATCGTTGATAAATTCTAAAAAATATTAAAGTTAACACAAGTTTATTTCTCTCCTTTATGCGCTTTTGTAAACATTTTAAGAAAAGTTAAAATATAATTTGTGCAAAATANNTTTTTGTTTTAATTTACCTTGTAATTTGGATAAATTTTCTGAAAATAATTAAATGTAAGGTAAGTTAAATATTATTGTTGAAAAAATATTACAAAATAATATTATTTTTACGAAAATATGAAGAAAGACGAATGGTGAAAAAATTACGTAACCAAGGAAAAATCCTTTATTGTGGAATTGCATAGAAGGTCTCATCATTTCGTTAGAAACGCGATCAAGTCGAAGCCATCAAAAGAAACACATGGTAGACTTCCCAAAACAACCGTTACCAGGGATAGCTCTTCTGGTAGAGAAGGAGCCATTTCTATCTTCAAAAGCCATTTCTGAAGAAATAGGTAACATAATTATTGCTTCAACAGTCCGTCAAAGACTTTTAGAGAAAGGTTTGCCAAGTAAAATCGCCAGGAAAGTACCATTTTTAAGCTCAAAAAACATAGAAGCTCGAAAAAAATTTGCCACAAAATTTAAAAATAGTGGAGCCACGGGACAAAAATTAATTTGTTCGTGTCAGATAGTCGCAGAAATATTAGAAGACCAAACGGAAAGGAACTAGATGATCGTTATACAAAGAAAGCTGTAAAATACGGTGGAGGAAGTATAATGGTGAGGGGTGCATTTGCGGAGAACAATATGCCACCAGAATTGACTTTACATCAGGACAATGATCCTAAGCACTCCTCAAAATTACTTAAATCTTAGCTGAGTGCTAACAATGTATCTGTTTTAGAATAGCCTTCACTCTCACCTTTGGTTTGAACTGAAGAGAGGTCTAGATGGGAAGACATTTCGCAATAAAAATCAACTTTGGGAAGAGGTTAAAAAGAAATGGGAGGCAATTTTTAGAGAAAAATGCCAAAAATTTGTAGAATCAAAATGAAAATGTTTAACGCAAAATATATACTAAAACATGCATTTTAAGGAAAAAGTAAAAAAAAATCATTCTAATTTCCTCCCCCAAAAGCTTGTGTTGGATCCGCGCCTGCCATAGATAGAATATATATAAGCGACCGAAAAGCCTTGCCATTCAAATTCAGTAAGATCGACTTATAAATGGCAGAGATATGATTAAAAATCCGGTTTGTTTTTTGTATATGAAGCTTGTTTCTGTATCCACATATACAAAAATATATAAATATGGAGTTGTTGTTGTTTATTTTAAAGGCAAAGCTTTTTTATTTAAATTTTTGTAGTTTAAAAGAAAGGCGGAAAGCATACGTTAAGGCTGAAATTTTATTTTTTTTGATAATATGGTGAAGGATATTAAAGATTATTAGTAATAAGTTTCTGAGTTTGTTTAATATAATTACATATTTCTTCAAATAACTTTCCTACTTTATTAAATTCAAACAATTTTTAATTAATTTAAATTCATTCCAAAATATTCAAAAATTTAACCTTTGTTGACCTTCCTCTTTAAGGTTAACGTTGTTTGAATCTGTGAAAAATATTTAATATTATTAAAATGGAGCAAGTCTTCCCTTTAAGCAAAACTACGGCAATAAGAAAAATTTTTTTCTTAAAATTTGAAAATCCCAGCACAAAAATATTTTAAATTTTTGCTTATATTAAAGAAATCAAATCAATGTTACTGTTATGACAAAACAAAACTACTCTTCTTTTTTTTTTCTAATATTAATATTTGTATACAAAATATTTGATACCTTTTAAAATATAAAAGCTGAAAAAGAAAACCTAACTTCATTATGAAACATCTGTCATTACAGATTATATTTTGTAACATAAAGCTAGAATACGTAGAAACTGTAAACGTGTTTGGAATGATTTCAGTTTCAAATGTATTTAGGAAAAAGAAAAATAAATTTAATTTAGGCATTTTTTTTTTTGCACAAATAAAAAGTGAAAAAAAGGTTCTACCGTAAAAGGTTGTTAAAGGAAAATTACACCATTTTAACATCGATCAAAAATTATTTAACAAAAAGTCAATCTTTTAACAAAAAGCAAAATGTGGAGATAGGGGGATGTTAAAATGATAGAAATAAGAAAAGTGACCATATACAAAAAGTACACAGCTTGTTGTGTTGCTTAAAAGGGACTGTGTTGTGTTAAACATTTAGGTTGTTTTTGAGGCTAAAATTAAATATAAAATGAATTGAATACTTGTTGTATATGTATTTTTATAGCCATCATCAAAAGAACTATAAAGGGGTATATTGGATTTGTCGTTCCGTGTGCTACATAAAAAAGAAAAAATCTTTTAACATCACAAAAAGTATATATGTATTTGTAAGGTTCAAATAAGATTCTAAATCGTTATATATGTTCATCCATATGTCTGTTAAAACCAGGATAGGACTCAGAGAGGCCATCTACTGCAACATAAAACGTAAGTTGAGTTACTTGATATAATACCAAAATATATTTTATAAGAATTTATTAAAAGGAAATGCTCTTCAATATATTGATCATTCTTCAATCTAAATACATCTTTTTGTCCATAAAATATTGAAATTTTAAGAATTTTTTAATATTTTCAACTTCATAAATTACAGCTAATTTCATGCTCTCCATACAGTGCAGTTTGGGGCAATAAATGTTAAAATAAGCGATTAATCGAATTCTGAAATTAAATGCTATAGAAAAGATTTAAACACCAGCCATATTTTCAAGGAAACTTGAAGTGTATTTTCTAATAAAGTTCAAGGATAAATGTTATTGAATTAAAAAATTTTTAAAAATTAATAAAAAGGCGGACAGACGGACGGATATCAGAATTATTATTTCCGCCTAAAATAAAAGCCAAGATTAGAAGACTGATATTGTCTTTTGATGAGTTCGCCGCCATTTTTGACACATTTAATGTGAATAAATAGACGGACGAACGTAACTTTTATAATAACATTAAACATTTTTAAATTAAGATAAATTGCAAAAATTAACAAACAGGCGGACGGATGGACAGACATCAGAACTATACTTTTCGCTCAATATAAAAATTCGAATATAAATGCTAAGACACTGTAACCATCTTTCCCTGAATATACCACCATTTTCAACATATTTAATGTCACATAGTAGACGAAAAAAAAGTCCAAAAATAAATATTTTTATTAAAAAAATGTACAAAAGTTAGTGAACATGCGGACGGAAGGACGGACATCAGGATTATAATTTTCACTCAATACAAAATCGAAATGTCAATATTAGAAAACTGATATCAACTTATTTTACAAATTTAAGGTCAATAAATAGACGGAGGGACGTAACTATTATAATACCATCAAACATTTAAAATAAACAAAAAACTTTTAAAAATTAATAAACAGTCGAAATGAAGGACAGACATCAGAACAATAGTTTTCACTCAATATAAAAATTAAAATGTAAATATTAGAGCACTAACTTCGCTCTTCTTTGATTTAGTGGTATTCTCAACATATTTAACGTCAATAAATAGAAAATAAAGTCCTACAACATTTTTGAATTAAAAGAATTTGCAAAAATAACAAACTGGCGGACGGAAGGACAGACGTCAGAACTATACTTTTCGCTCAATGTAAAAATTGAAGTATAAATATTAAAATACTGTCATCATCTTTCTCAGAATTTGACACCATTTTTGACACATTTAACGTCAACAAAAATAAACATTTTTTATTTAAAAAATTTACAAAAATTAAATACAGGCGAACAGCAGGACGGACATAAGGATTATAATTTTCGTTCAATACAAAATCCGAGTATGAATTTAAGAAAACTGATATCAGCATTCTGTGAAATATGCACTATATTTGATACATTTAAGGCCAATAAATAGACAGACGGACATTATCATTAAAATAACATTAAACATTTTTGAATTAAAAAAATTAAATTTTAAAAATCGAACATCAGAACTATACACCCCATATAAAAATTTTAGTATAAACATTTAAACACTTTAATTATTTTTCTCTGAATTTATCACCATTTTTGACACATTTAAAGTCACTAAATAGAAGAAAATAAAGTAAAAAAAATAAATATTAATAAAATATATTAAAAAATATACAAAAATTAGAAAACATGCAGACGGAAGGACGGACAACCAGAACTATTGCCTTTGTACAGTAATAAAATCAAATATAAATATTAGAACACTCTCATTACCTGTCTTTGAATTAGGTACTGTTATTGACACATTTATCGAAAACAAATAGGCGAACGGATTTTACCATTATAATAACATTAAACATTTTTGAATTAAAAAGATTTGCAAAAATTAATAATCAGATGGACGGAAGGACGGACATCAGAACTATACTCTTCGCTCAATATCATAATAATATATAAATGTTAGAATACTGACATTACCTTTTACTGAATTAAGTAGCATTTTTGATGTTCTTTATCGTCAATGAATAGACAGGGGGGCTTTACCATTATAATAACATTAAACATTTTCGAATTAAAAATATTGTCAATAATTAACAAACTGGCGGACGGAAGGACGGACATAAAAATTATAAATTGTCTCAGTATAATCCAGTTTAAATATTAGAATACTGACATGTGAATTAATTAACTTTATTGGGATATTTAATATCAATGAATATATGGAAATTAAGTCCAAAAATAAACAGTTTTTATTTAAAAAATTTGCAAAAATTAATAAACAGGACGGAAGGACGGACATCCGGATTATAATTTCCATTTAGTACAAAATCCAAAAAAAAAAAAAAAAAAACCAAAACCAAAAAAAAAAAAAAAAAATATATATATATATATAAAATTAATATCACCTTTATCTGAATAACGTGCCTTATTTGAAACATTTGACTTCATTGAGAAGGAAATAAAGTACCAAAATAAATATTTTCGAATTAAAAAAGACAGGCGGACGGAAGGACAGACATCAAGGTGTCAATAAATTGACGGATGTTACCATTCAGTAAAAATAAAATATATAGTAATAAAATTTAATTTTGAAGTGACGTAGTTTTGGTTCTAAAAATTATACTGATTTTAGGATTTTTCTATATAATAAGATATTAAGTCAGCTAAGCAACGTTATTTATTTATTTATTTTTTTTTTTTTTTTTTTTTTTTTTNNGCTAAGCAACGTTATTTATTTTTTTCTGATTTTTGCAATTAAAGACAAATTTTTTGTAAAAATTTGAATTCTTAAGAATTTATAAATATTATATTTGTAATAAAATCCTTGTTAGTAAAATATCTCAATAAAAATTTCCGGCAATATAGACTTCATAAAATAAAAAAGTAAGTAAAATAAAGTTCATGAATTTTGCAAAAGGAAACCCACAATTTCCAAAAAGTACCAAAAATTTCCAAAAATGTTTTATTTTTTTAATTTTATAGCTATAAAATTCATATTTTTCCAATGTTCCCATAGATATTAATGGAAAACTTTTAACGTCAACAGAGTCCTAAATTGCATTCCGTCTGTAGTTTCGTAAATAGGGTTTTATGAAAATAAAAACTAAATTCAAAACTTTCAGTTAAAATGGTTCAAATTCAGGAGGGTGTGTACCATAGATTATAACATAGATATGAAGTTCAGTTGTCAAAAACCTAAGTCGATTGTCAAAAAAACATGAGTCTAAGAATGTGTTAGTAACAAATTTCATTGAAAACAAAAACAATTGTAGTACGTTTACCTTTTTGAGTAATTTTTTTCAATTGAGTTTTTTTTCAAACTTCATATCTATGTCAATAATCTATGGTGTGTACCTTGACCGCTTGAGTTATTTTGCTTGATTTTAATATTAAAGTCATTTGAGTTAAAATACTTTTAAGAAAAGTGTAAAAATTGTTATAAGTTTTTAAAGAAAATTTGATTTTAGAGATAAAATGGATCAAATACTTTTTCGTTTTAAAAACACAAAAAGTCGCAATTTTTGCAATTCACAATTTCAAAATCGTTTATTTTTGGATTCGATAAAGATTTCTACTTCAAAATTGTTTTTATTCAATAGATAATTTTGTTTTTAGTTAGCTAATGATAAAAAATTGGGCAGAAATTCTAGGATATATATGAAAAAAATGGACCAAAAACATGCAAAATAGTGGTGCTTAAAATTTCAAAAGTTAATAATTCAAAAGAAGATCTCAATAGGTGATATGAGTAGGTATTATTAGGGACTACAATAATATATAAAATATTTGAAATTGGACGAAAAACAAAAAATTAAGCAAGCGATTAAAATTTTTTATGACAGAGGTACCTTACTTTAAGATACTTTAGCTACGCACCTGAGAGGTATGTTGGATTACTCCTCCAAACTTAACATTGTACACTACTCTGCTATTCATAGATCAAATTTCACGCAAATCCAACCTATCTGATCATAAGTTACATACATATTACCAAAAATTTGCAATTTAACCGATAAAAATTTATTTATGCCAGAGGTACCCTAATTTGAGCTCCTTTAGCTGCGCACCTGAAGGGTCTGATAAAATTCTCCTCCAAACTTAACATTGTACAGTCCTCTGATATGCATAAGTCAAATTTCACGCAAATCCAACTAGCTGGTCAAAAGTTACAGACATATTACAAAAAATTTTCAATTCAGCCGACTAAAATTTATTTATGCCAGAGGTACCCTACTTTGAGCTCCTTTAGCTGCGCACCTGAAAGGTCTGTTGGAATTCTCCTCCAAACTTAACATTGTACACTCCTCTGCTATGCATAGATTCAATTTCACATAAATCCAACGAGATGATAAGAAATTAGAGATTTATTACCAAACATTTTCAATTCAGCCCCTTTGTGTAATGGCCACAAAACGTAGGTACCGGAAGTTTTTCTCAGCTTCCGGGTCATAATAAAAAATCGCATCTATTTTGGGTCTAATTTTACACCATGTGAAGAGTTACCAAAACATAACTGATTAAAGATTAAAATCAGTTTTAGCCAGGTAAAAAATGTTTGATAATAGCCCATATATACATTTAGCTCTTGTTTGCTTATAAATATCTTATTTTACTTTCACTTTCATTTAAATCATATTATAAAAGGTGCACATATATTCTTCTATAACCAATTACAATTTACCTCAATTTATATTTAAGGTTATTTCTATATTCTCTATACTATAAATTGGAATTTTTATATTTTTTATCTTACACACTTTTAAAGCCCAGGTGTAAAATATACCCATTGTATATTTTGTGTTTTTCTTCTTAATAAACAAAACAACATTATAGGCCCTTTTTTCATTTTCTTTTAAGAAATAAGCGAAAAAGTTTTTTTTCAAGGGATTTTATTTTATTTTAATATGTTTTCAAATACAGGACTTGTTTGATTATTTATAAATTCCTTTCATTATTTATTTTACTGTCAGCAACATATTTTCAAATAGATCTTTTAGTTTCAGAAAAGTATATGGCACCCTAATATATGGACATACATCTTATGTTTATAATCACATAAATATTTTATAAATATTCCATTTAATAGTGTTGAGATTTGATTTGTTCCTTTTTTTTTTTTTTTGCTTATTGATTGGCATTTCAGTAACAAGGGATATTATTTCATCTATTTTTC
>MINK01013996.1:0-25683 GCA_001735545.1 Phormia regina
AAAAGTAAAACTTGTAGCTAAATACAAATATGTTTTTATTATATTATTTAGTTAAAATAGTTTTAGGCAACTAAGTTGCCAGACTAAAATTTACATTTCCTTTGTCGGATATGAACTAGAAAAAATATTGGCAGCTCTCGTAAATTGGATAAAATATTGACAAAATCTTCGCGATCCTTAGATCCTACACAATAGTCCAATATCTAACACAATAGAAACATTTAATACAATTTCAAACTTGATTGATTATTTAGTTTATCACAGTCCAAGGAGATTTTATACAATTTGATCGCAGTGGTGAATGTAAATATACATGAAGTTTGTTAAAGCTAACAATGATTACTTGTTATGATAAAAAAAAATTCTCGTGTAGACCCTATATTATATTTGGAGCTTGACATTAATACCCCTGAAATCAGACAATATTATATATTTGACTTGCTCTTTAATGTCTAACTTTGAGTTTACATTAGACACATTTTGATCAAGACAAACGTCAAAAAATTATCGTGATAAAGATTTGTCTAATGTAGACTGAATTTGTCAGTATTATTGCAGCGATAAAATAAAATTATCAGCGCTCGAGCTCTGACAACTTTGTCTTGATAATGCTTGGTAAAAGACGTCATCTTTCTTTACTTTTTACATGGTTTATTATGATATAAGTTTTCCCCTATAATAGACCCAGGTAAAAAATTAACTCAAACAAAACTTTGACGTTTGTCTTGATAAAAATTTCTCTAATATAGACTCAACGTAAAGGCTTTATCAAGCGAATTTTAACAGATGACGTCACTTTACCAGTTAAACAGTTTTTTGTACTTAGAACTATCAAACTCCATACAATAAATATATGAATTCACCATATTGTGGCAAATTCATATGCTGTTATTTCTTTAATTTCTTCAAACTCCACATAAAATAATTGGCGGCGAAGCAATGATTGGGTGTGACATTTCAGCCAATTAAATAAAAATATGAATTTTTATAGAACTACTGTCACCTGTTACATTTCGCCATGTTCCAAAAATGTGCATCGAATTAAAGATTTTATATTTTGGTAAAATATTTCAGGTAGTTAGGTTAAATTTTGTATATATTTATTTTGATGGTTCTTTTAACGTAAAAAAAATCTACTGTAATATGGTAGATTCGCCTTCATTCAAATATAAAAATATGAATTCTACAAATTTTATTATAATCCATAAATGTCGCCATCTTATTTGATATGCCTTTGTCGTTACCTTGTAAAAATTCACCTTGATACACCATTTATTTTCTCAGTTGCAATTACGGAACCTTTTATCAATAAAATTTGCACGAATGACCCTATTTATCATTTTAGTACTTAGAACCAGAAACTCCATATATAAAAAATTTGAATGGTAATTTTTATAGAACTGCTGCCATCTGTCGCATTTCCATATAAAAGAATATGCGGCGAATTAATGATTTTTATAATTGGTTAATTAATACGTTTTATATACTTAGTTTGACGGATCTAACAATCCAAAAATAATCATCAGCTGTTTAATTGAGTACAGTAGATTACAACTCAAATATATTAATAGGAATTCGTACCTTATTTGAATTGCCTTTGTCGTTACCTTATACAAATGCACCTTGATTTCTCAGCTGCAATTACAAAAATTTTTGTCAATAAAATTGACTTGAATCTAACAGAGTCTAGATCAAACAAATTTCTATTAAGACAAACGCCAAAAACAAATAGAACATTATGACATTTTATGCAGTAGTTTTATACTAACAAAATACACGGAATTGTTGTTTTTGTAGATGTGCGAGTACTTTATAATTATGCTATGGTAGCTAATAAAAATCTAATTTTAATAGATTTCTGCGATACGCTACCTAGAATTTTTTGTCAATGGCTACATAGGTTTGCATAAGACGGGTTGAAACAGCTGATTGCGATACGATGAATTTTTGTTCACTGGTTGGGCCTTTAAACTTTAGAAAAATATATTTTACTACATAGTATACATAGCATAATTATAAAGTACTCGCACATCGACAAAAACAACAATTCCGTGTATTTCGTTGGTGTAAAATTACCGCACACTATGACAAAATGATGTGAACAGAGGAAGAGGAACAAAGGAGAGGAAGAGTAAAATACCCACAAAAAAATTTACATAGGAATATAAACACAAATTAGACAGTATCGCGTGGAATATTAATGAAAAATTTGTAAAACAGCTGTTCTTACGAGTATACATTCAAATTATGCTATGATTATACCATGATATACTATATTTCACTTAACATTTGCTTTAACAACCGTGTTTAAACGATCCACATTTATCAGTAACATGATGTTAGTCGGCTGAGTAGAGCCGCCGCCACTAAAATCGTTCGGCTGACAGTACTTTCGCTGCAATTGATAACAAAATAAGACGTTATTTTTCATATTTAAAGTATTATGAGTAATATTGTTACAGTATGAGTTACTTTAAGTACTAACAAACGTATGAGCTATATGTAAAATAATAAATATTACTTATACGCTGTACAATAATAATTTTTATTTGATGTAACAAAGTATTTTAGTTACATAATTATAGATTCAAGTCAAAATTCTAATCAATAATATAGTCTATTCTATCAATATTATAGGTCATTCTACAGTCTCTTTTGTCATCAAGACATAAGGTCAGTTTATAATCGATATTATAGTTATTTTCAAAATGAAAGTTTATATAATAGATTCTATAAATCTTACCTTTTTCGCTTTTGGCCACACCTTGAAGAAGTTAACCGCTTTTATGCTAGTGTTCAAAATTTGACACAAATTATTTTAAAATTATAAAATAAAATTTATCTGTTCAATTTATGTTTTCAAAAATAAACAGTCAACAAATTTTTTCTTTATAAATTCTAAGTTAAAAAAAACAACAATGGTAAAATCCGTAAAAGTTCGTTTTGGAAGTGCCCTAAATCCACTGTCCACCAAACCGGTTGATATACAACAAATTTCTTTGATAAACGAGAACAACATGGAAGTAGGTATTTTGACTCGTGGAGCCGTAGTACAAAGTATTATATATCCAGATAAACATGGTAATATGACAGATGTTTGTTTGGGTTTCGATGACATCCAAGGTTATATAGACAATAAAAACACTTATATGGGAGCAACCATAGGCAGAGTAGCAAATTGTGTTGCTGAGGGTAAATTTAGCCTCGATGACCAGGACTTTAGTTTAACAAAAAATTTCAAAGATAAATATCATTTAAATGGTGGCTTTAACGGATTCGATAGCATGATATGGGATTTGATAGAAGAAAAACCGAATGGTATTGTCTTGCAGCATGTTAATCCTGATGGTATGGAGGGATATCCAGGACAATTAACCACGACAATAACTTTCACGCTCGATAATAATAACACTTTTGGAGTATGCATAGAAGCTATGGCTAATAAAAGAACTCCCGTTAATCTGACAAATCATTTATATTTAAATTTGGCTGGCCATAATGCCCGTAAAGAAGGCCTTTTCGAACATAATATTATGATTAAAAGTAATAAAATTGTAGAATGTGATCATGATCAAATACCAACAGGATGTTTAATGCCTGTAAGCCATACACCCTACGACTTACGAAAATATGTTAATTTGGGTAAACGCCTCAAAAAATTCTTTAATCATTCTATTAAAGGTTTCGATCAAAATTATTGTATCGATAATTGTGGCGGTTCAGTTATGCCTGTGGCTAAAGTTATACATCCTTGTACGGGAAGATTTTTGGAAGTATTCAGTAATCAGCCTACAGTTCAATTCAAAACATGTAATGATTGGCCTGATATTGATAAAGCTGGAGTCGAGCCAATAATTGGTAAATCAAGGGCAATATATGCTCAATATGGAGGCTTTTGCTTAGCACCACAATGTTACCCTGATGCAGTAAATAATATGAATTTCCCAAGTGTAATTGTTGAGCCGAAGAAAAAGTTTTGTTCTAAAGTTTTATATCATTTTGGGATTTGTGAATAAATATTAAGAAATTTAGTTAATCAATAAATAATTAAAACTGATAGAAGAGATTATAATGAAGACTGATAATTATTCAATAGTCAATACTATTACGTTTATTCTTTAGCCGAGACTTTTTCTATAGCCTAGATTATAGTCTTATATATAGTACATTCTATAATCCAGACTATATTCTATTCTATAGTCCACACTAAGGTGTATTCTATAGTCCACAATATAGTCTCATTTTATAGTTTAGACTATAGTCTATTCTATAGTATATTCTATAGTACAGACTATAGCCTATTCTATAGTACAGACTATAGCCTATTCTATAGTTCAGACTATAGTCTATTCTATAGTTTACACTATAGTCCATTCTACACTCCAGACTATAGTCTATTCTACACTTCAGACTATAGTCTGTTTTATATTCCAGACTATAGTCCAGGCTATAATCTATTCTATAATCCAGGCTAGAGTCTATTCTACAGTCCAGAGTATATTATATTCTATAGTCCAGACTATAGTCTGTTCTACAGTCCAGTCTATAGTCTAATCTATAGTTTAGACTACAGTCTGTTCTATAGTCTCTAGTCTATTCTTTAGTCAGAACTATATAGACTATTGTATAGCTACGCCTACATTCTATAATCAAGTCAAAAGTTTATACTTTTGTATATTAAAAACAAAGCATATTTATTTATTTAATTCTTCATTTTAATTTTTCTTAAATATTTTAATTTACATTTAATTTCCAAACCTATACACAACATCATGATAATATTTTTCACCAGGATTTAAAAATATTGTTGGAAAGTTGGCATGATTCATTGAATCGGGATATTTCTGAGTCTCTAAACAAAAAGCGCCATGCTTAACGTAATGTGCTCCTTCTTTTCCCACCAAAGCCGGTGCACCATTTTCAACATCTGGTAAATTGTTAGAAGTATAAAATTGAACTCCTGGCTGATTGGTTAAAATCTCTAACCAACGACCACTTTCAGGATGTTCTACACGAGCGATACGTGTTGTTTTATTACCATCCAATTTGACACAATAACAGTTATCATAACCGTTAATAGGTTTATCCTTAAATAATGGCAAACGATCAGCCATTTTAGCAGGAGTTCTTAAATCATAAACAGTATTATCTACTGGAGCCAATTTACCAGTAGGTATTTGTTCCAAATCGGTATCCACTATATTATCGGCATTAATCATGACTGTATGTTGTGACAGACCCAATTTACCGGAATTATGACCAGCCAAATTAAAGTAAGCATGATTTGTTACATTAACACAGGTTGTTTGATTGGTGGTAGCCTCAATTTGCATACGAAATTCATTGGCATCATTTAAAGTACATGTTATGGTACAGGTTACCTCACCCGGATAACCTTCGTGGCCATCTGGTGAGATATGCTTAAAGACAACGCCATCCGGTAGTGTCTTTTCAATATCCCATATAACACTATCGAAACCAATAAAACCACCATGTAATTGATATTTATCTTTAAAATTCTTGGTAACTTGTATCTCTTTGCCGTTGAGAGTAAAACGACCATTAGCCACACGATTTGCTACACGTCCCATAGTAGCTCCTATATAAGCTGGTTGGGTGGCTATATAACCTTCAATATTATCAAAACTTAAAGATAATTCATCAATATGTCTCTTTTTATCGGGTAAACGTACACTAGCTATATTAACGCCCAAAGTTAAAAGTTGTACCGACATGTTGCGATCATTCGAAAGAGTAATACGTCTTACTTTAGTAGGCTTCTTAGACATAGGATCGACTATAGTGCCAAAGTCTTCTTCTTTTACCAAAACCATGATGACAACTGAAAATTTAAGAAAAATATACAATTTTTTTTTAAAGGAACTATATGAGCGTATATGCTATATTAAATACTACAGCTATATACTATAGATTACTATGATTAAAATTCAACTGTTTGAATTATAGAGGATTTTGTTAAAAATACATCTTTCACTAAAAACGTTAGTTTAAAAAAAACAAAGTTGTTAACATATTGGCAGCTCTGTTGTAATTTAAACATTGGCATCTCCGTTATTGTATTATGGGAGAGTGAGAAAACGGAAGTTGTTATTAATTTAATATGGCAGCATTATTTGTATCAAATATGTCATTTTACAGGAATAAATTATTTGTATCTTTAAAAGTATTATTTAAATAAATAAAATTATATATTTACAATAATAAAATTAAATCTAAAAGTTTTTAATGATATTTTCAATATTATTAACAGGTTATCCTTTATTATATTAAAAGTAAGCCACATCGTTTTGTGTCTCCATTAGCAGGAATATCAAAGGAAATGAGTTAGTGGTCTCCAATATATAACATAAATATGGCAACTTTATAATCACATATCCTGTCTAAATATCTATAATTCAAACTTGGAATTGAAGATCTTAAAATAATTAACATTTATTTAATAAAAACTTGTTTTATATAAAATTGTTATATTTTCACTGGTTTTTATAATTTTCATAAAATTTCATTATTGCATAAATGTTTTTTTTTCTTCCTTCTTACTCACCTTTAAATATCTTTCGTTTAAAAACTTTTTCTAACACTGTGTTTTATTCAAATGCTCAACTGCAACTAAAATAAAAAACTTAATAAAATCCCCTTCAACAGCAGCAAATAAAAGTACTTTTAAACATCTGTTGATTTAAGTATTGTGTTAATAAACCATAAATTATATCTCTCCCTCTCTAAACTCATAAAAAACAAACACTAACAATTCTATTTAAATCAATTTATTTTATTAAGAAAATTGTTTTGTTTACTAGAAAAAATGAGCGTAAAATGGGATGTTAGCCAATGAATAATAATCTCAAATAATGCAATTTATTTGTTCGAGTTCTCAAACAAATCAATTGATAAAGTAATAGTTTTTAATTAAATATTATTATTATTTTTTTAAAGGAAAGCAAAGAAAACATAGAAAATAGAAGGTGTGTACTCATGTAAAACAAAGAAAATTAGTTAAGATAAGACAAATAAAGTGGTGTGGGTTGAAGAGACTATATTAAAAGTACATGTAAAGATTATAAAGTGGCAAAAATACTTGACATTTGATAATTGAATGTCATATATGAATACGAAATATAATAGAAGAAAGTCAACAAGAATTTTTATATCTTTAATAGCCCTACCTACTACTGGAAATATTTTTTTAATTTAAATTATAAACAAAAAATAAAAAATTTTTGTTAAAGTTTTTTATATAAAAATTGATTTAAGTATGTAAGTATAAAATTTTTTCCATCGGTATAATAATATTTTATAACTAACCTAAAATTTGTTGGGACCTTTTACAAAATATATATATAATCTGAACATTTATGAGTATAGATGTCCAAATAACGATGTCCGACTGTCTGTCCGTTTGTTTATCTGTTGAAATTATTTTAAGGAGCCACTAAGGATTTAAATTAATTTGGAAAAATACTAACAAGTTAATTAAAATAAAAATAAAAAAATATTTTAAAAAAGGGATACATTTTTAAAAAGTATAAATATTAATTTTCAAAAAAAGTACCAAATTTTCAAAAAAGCACTAGTTTTTACAAAAAGTGCTCATTACAAAAATATTTTATTAGTCGAGGTTCGCGAACCGCTATTAAATATTAGAAAAATAAAAATTTTTAAGAAAAAAGAACAAATTTTTTAAAAAGTTTACAAATTTGTAAAAAGAAAATCAAGTCAAAAAATCGTGCCATTAAAAAAGTACTATACACAGACATTTGTTCAAATAAAAGGAATAAGTTTTGAAATATATTAAATTAATATATTTGGCTTGGCCGAATATAAGTATATACCCACCATCAAGTTTTTAAAATTTTACGTTACATGGAATTATACCTACAAAATTTCGTTATCGTACATGCTTTTGTTTAAGAGATATCAGCAGAAAACTATGAAATGAAGGTACAACGGACTTCCTAAGTTTCTATAAATTTTCCTATAAATTCTTTGTTACTAAAATTTAATACCAAACAAACCTTACATGAGATAAATATTTGAGCCTACGTAGTCCCGTTCGAGCACTATCCTGTTTTCAACATACGGACGGACATAGCTATATCGACTCATGAATCGAACGAGGAACCAGAAAATATATACTTAATGGGGTCTTAATCGATTATTTCGACATGTTACACATGATATGACAAAATCAATATACTGCCCATCTGATGGGCAGTAAAAAAAAATTACCAACATTTGGTGTTTTTAGTGATTTTTTAGAATAGAATTTGAAAATAGTATTTTTATAACCTCCACAACTAGTACCTATAAAGGGAATATAAAGTTTGTTATCCGTTTAAAATTCCACGATTTTTATCGGTAAGCAAAAAAAAAAAAAAAAAAAAAAGGGAATCCTTGTAAGAAATGATGACGATATCCATCCGTCAGTGTGTCGGTTGAAATCGCGTTTATGAAGCCCACAGATAACTGACATATATAGTATATATAGTCAACGATCGAAAATCATTTCGAAAATTTTGCTATTGAAATTTAAAGTGTCGGTTTATAAATACTAATCAATTTTTAAAAACGGTTTTCGAATTTTTGAAGCATCTGTTTCTGCTAAAAGGTTCGTAATTTTTTTCTGAACTTTCTGAGATATCGGTCAAAATCATTGTTTATTTTTATATATATTTTTCAAACAGCCAAGTTATGTGCCAAAAACTAAATTTATAATATAGTCAGAAAGTTGTATCCCTTCTCAAAAATCTTACCAATATGGCCACCTTAATTTAAAGTCGCACTTTGCTTATATTTCAACTAACGTCAAATATTTACTTGATTTATTTATATTAAATACATTTATATTTTCGTAACAAGAAATAAAAAGAACAAATTTCCATACAATTTATTTAATAGTATTATACATTTAATAAAAATTAATAATATTTAAATTTCAATAAACCAGCAGCAGATCTCCGCTCAGTAATAAATACACATTAAGTTAATAACAATACAAATAGACATCTTTTTAGTTAAATGTGCAAAAAAGTTAAAGAAATGCTTATCATATATTTTGTGTACAGTTAACCATTATTTAAAGTCCATCTGTCATTTTTTAAAACTCAGTCTGTTCCGAAATTATAACCTTACAAGATAATTTAGCACAATCCATAGCCTTTAAGGGGAGGAAAAGAGGGTAGTAAAGAAATATTTAATATTTGTTAATATTAAATAAGCGCACGCCATGGAACTGGGGCAATTTGGGTAGAGTAACAATAACCAAAGAAATGAAATTGGCTATAAAATGATCGGTATCGTTACGGGTATACAAACAGCAAAGCAGGAATCTGGAAAAAAGAAGAGAATTGAGATATGTTTTCATAATACATTTTTATTAATTATACTTACAAAACAATGGGTACCGCTGTTAGAAATTTACGTGTAGCCGTAAATTGTTCACCATCATCGATTTGTTCCCAATGGGTTAACTGGCGACCGGTATCATTTTCAATAGAAAACCAAGGAGCACCTTTTATTATGTGCAGGAAGTATAAATGGGCCTACGGAAGTATCATTAGTTTAAACTATTTACTTAAAAAATAATTACTTACCGCATTATGCATTAAATTGGTTAAAGTCCAGGCCATGGGTATGGAAATAAACGGCACCGACAATAATATCAAATGAGCCGATAAGACTCCCAAAAAATATGCCAACCACATACCACGCGCACCTAGCCAAGTACTATTAGGATTTGGTTCACCATGACCACCAGCAATAACTGTCATTTTTATTTTTAATTATTAACAAATTTAGAATATCGTAGGATTTTTCGCTTAGGTAGACGGTATGAATAATTTTTTTTGCAAGTTCTTTGTGTGTTTTATTTCAATGATTATTTTTCTTTTTTTCTATACGAAAGTATTCATGAGTATAAACGTCAGATAGTAGATTTTTATTATCAATTCCTCTTTATTGTTTTCTTCGTTATTGATAAAAAATAATAACAGGGTTCTCGTTGTGTGTTTTAAAAAATAAATATAAATAATCTGGAGAAAACAAAATTGATTTAAATATAGCCGCCGATTTTAATAAAACTTTTAGTAAATCAAAATTGTTTTTTAAGTAAAAAATGATGTTTTTAGCAAAAAATTTGATATTTAGTAAAAAATAAGATTTTTTTTTGTGAAAAATTTGGTTTTTTGTGCAAAATTAGATTTTTAGTGAAAAATTTTATTTTAAGCGAAAAAATAGATTTTTAGTAAAAAATAAAATTTTTAGATTTTATGTGAAAAACTAGATTTTTTGTGAAAAATTTTGGTTTTTGCGAAAATTTTTAATTTATAGTTAAAAAATAAAATTTCACCAAAAGTGTAAATTTTTAGTTTTTCACTTAGCTTGTTGAAAAATTTGTGTTTTTGGTAAAAAAACATTTTGCAAAACAAAAATTTAATAAATAAAATATATTATGATCTTCCAAGAATCATTCATTTCGAAGCACTTTAGAGTACAAAAAATTCAAAAATTTATGTGATACATTTTTTTAGGAAATACTTATAAATTATATTCAAACAAACGGTCTTCGGATCCCCTTATATCTAAGGGGACGAGGACCCATATTAGGAAACCAATGTGCTCCATAAGACGATATAAAAACTAGTAAATAAAAAGTTTTTATATTCACCTCTCAGCCGGATAACAGCCAATTTTAAGCTGCCACCAACAATTTATAAATAAGCCGCCGCCGCTAAAATCGTTCGGCGCAGGTCTCTGCCGTTGATTCACTAATTGCAGTCAAAAAAAGTGCAAAAATTTGTTTAGTAGTACGCTAAAAACATAAAAAATATTTAAAACCTTTAAACAAATAATAAATTTATTATAAAAAAAGTAAATTAGTATTCTTGCTACCATTTCGTTTAATTATAATTAACATTTTACATCTAACAAAAGCTAACTTGCAAACAACTAAATATTACGCCTCCATATTTTCTTTGACCATTCTTTTTTCTTATTATTGCTGCCTTTTTTAATATTAATAAAACAAAAAAATTTAAACACGGATCAAAAAAGGACTCCTGCTAACGAGGCTGAGCCCGACGAAAGTACCCCTCTGATGGAAGGCCACGTCGGTGCCCCTCAGATCAGTTGCAACAACTCGCTAACTGGTGGAGCTGAACGCAAACGTCAACAGAAACGTAAAGTGGAACAATTAAACAGTTATGGTGGAACGGAACAGAGAGATGCAACCGATGGGGTATGTTTATTGTGAAGTTGTATTAATTATGTTAATATCGTGTATTTTTGTGACACTTTAAGGCTATATTAGATGTTCCTCATGTTGAAATACGCAGCAGACGTTTGCGTGATTCAGAGGGTGGTAATGGGGGAGATCCAGATGGACCCTCGGGATCACATCCTACCACTACTACTACTACGGAAGCAGAGGAAGTAGAGCAGGGTTTAAAATATGGAGCTCAACATGTTATTAAAATTTTTGCTCCTGTCTCTTTGTGTATGTTGGTGGTAGTGGCCACCATTAACTCCATTACGTTTTATACCTATACAGATACATATTTGTAAGTAATGAGTTTATAACATACTCCCTAGAATTGACTTAGTCTTAAAAAAGTTATAAGCGAAGATTCTACAGTCATAAACGTACAAAAACTACGACAGAAATGTCACAAATTCTGTTTTTGCAAATTATTCTTATTAACAATTTGTTTTGAAATCTGTATTGTTAAAAAATAACTGAATCAAAAAAACATCAATTTCTTTTTTACAGACTTTATACCCCATTCCATGAATTGTCTGAAGATAAGGGTACTAAACTCTGGAATGCATTGGCCAATTCATTGATTCTTCTCTCTGTGGTAGTGGTTATGACCATATTTCTTATTGTTCTATATAAGAAACGATGTTATAAAATCATACATGGCTGGTTAATTTTATCCTCTTTTATGTTATTATTTATATTCAGTTATTTGTATTTGGAGTAAGTATTTAAAACATGCAAAATCCTGAAAAAATTATATTCCTCTATAAACATTTTATAGGGAACTTTTACGCGCCTATAATGTGGCCATGGATTATCCCACCACTTTATTGATTCTGTGGAATTTTGGTGTTATGGGCATGATAGCTATACACTGGCAAAGTCCTCTTAAACTTCAACAAGCTTATTTAATATTTGTATCAGCTCTTATGGCTTTGGTATTTATAAAATATTTGCCAGAATGGACTGCTTGGGCAGTATTGGCGGCTATATCAATATGGGGTATTTAAATTTAAAATTATGCAAAGTTTTTCTTTTTAAATGTCTTTTAATTCCAGATTTAATTGCTGTTTTAACACCCAAAGGACCTTTACGTATTTTAGTTGAAACTGCTCAAGAAAGAAATGAACAAATATTTCCGGCTTTAATTTATTCTTGTAAGTTTTCTTTATAATTTTGTTGAATAGAACATTTAAATGTTAGTTTATTTCTTTTATAGCCACTGTTTTATATACATTCATGGGTACCCATGCTCCTGCTCAGCGCAATAATTCCTCTGATTCAAATTCTCCCAATTCACCGCATACCTCTACATCTTCGACTTCTGTTTCTCGTACAGGTACAAGTGCTCCGGCTAGTGCTGAAGGTATGCCTCTAGTGACATTTAAAATGCGCGAAAATGGTATTTATTTTTATTTTTTTATAATTTTCAAACAAAAGTCTATTTTGTTTTTATATCAAACTCTTTTGGGCCAGCTTGTTTGTGTTGTTGTCTTTTGTAGGTATTTTTTGTTAGTTTCTGTCGGTATAAGGGGACAACTATTTCAGTATTATTTTCATGTTTATTTTAGTTTACAACTATTACTTTTAGTTTCTTGTCTTGACTACCGTTTTAATTTTCCAAAGTAGCGCGCGTTTATATTAATTCCTATAATAGATTTTTTTAAACTTTTTAAAAATTTTCTTTAGAAGCTGCTGGTTTTACTGAAGAATGGTCTTCTAATTTAGATGATCGTGTGGCTCGCCGTCAAATTGAGGTGCTGGCTAGTACTTCAGATGATGCTAATCGTTCTACTAATTATCGTACGGTTACAACTCAGGAAAATCGCCCTAATCAAATGGGAAGTCATATGACAGAAGCTCAAGAAGAACGTGAGTATTTAAAGAAAAAATCGAATCGGAAAAAACTATTCCTATAATATATTTATTTTTCCAGGTGGCATTAAACTAGGTCTTGGTGACTTTATTTTCTATTCCGTTTTAGTGGGCAAAGCTTCATCTTATGGTGATTGGGCCACAACTATAGCCTGTTTTGTAGCTATTTTAGTGGGTCTATGTCTTACCCTAGTTTTATTAGCCATATGGCGTAAAGCTTTACCAGCCTTACCTATTTCCATATTTTTTGGTTTATTCTTTTGTTTAGCCACAAGTGCTATAGTTAAACCTTTTATGGAAGAACTTTCCGATCAGCAAGTTTTTATATAAGAAATTATCGAAAAAAAATTTAAGAAATTGGACCAAAAAGGTAAAAAAGCATATAAATGACATTGATATTTCTTTTTAAAGGAAAAATTCCTAGATTAAGTATTATAACAAAGAACTTCTCTATAATGTTTAGATATTTTTTAAAATAACTTCACAACTAAGTGTTACAATTAAAACATTACCTAATTTTTAACCATTATTATGATTTTTTATACATAATTTTTTAACATTTATTTTGTGAAATTTAAAAACAATATAAAGTCTCACTTTAAGCAAGAAATATTATCGAAACTTATGCACTTTCTTCTTTGGGTTTAATAATAGTTTTATCCACAAGATTTACCACCCAACCCGGTTCTAAACCATAAAATAATTGTCTGGGATCTTTCATAGAAGTAAGCATTTCATAGTCAGGATCTTCTTCAATTTTAGGCAATTCATAACCATATTTCTGAGCCAACACCAAACGATGTTTACTTATTTCTTCAGGATCTGCCAAATAACCACGATTTTCTGCCGAAGTATAGTAACCGATAGCATCTTGTGGTGGCATCATTCTCTTGGGTATGGGTACACCTTTTTCAAACCATTTTTCAGGATTTTTTAGAGCATGTAAACTTCTGGGATCATAATAAGCAGTACGTATAACACCACCATTTCGTTCTATGGCAGCTATAACTGACTCTTTAGCATGTTGAACTTCTATGCAAATTTTAGCTTTAAATTTATCAGCACCCTCATCGGTTAGTTGAAAACCAAATTCCATTGAAGCGGGGTTAATGGTAACCAAGCCGGTATTACACAAAGTACTTATATCAATGGGTTGTTTAGCATCTATACGATTGGTGTCCAACATTACTTGCAATTGCAATAGCGAAATGGGAGGGTACTGGCGTCTTAAATGATGACCCTTATAGTAGGGTTCATAGGGGAAACGTATATAAAATGGGGTATTGCCTGTTTCGTAACCAAGACGCATAAAATTTTGTCTCTGTCCTGAACCTTTGTTGCCGGCTCCATGTTTGTCACCACCATGCTGGGCACGACCTCTTTTATCCTATAGATAAAAGAAAACAAATTAGAAATTTATAGGTTTTTGCTACCCAACTCTTGATGTAATCGTAAAATCAACTTACATTCTGTTTAGAATTTGGATTGGGTCTTAAATTGCCTATTTGGACCCGGGGTAAGGTTCTTAACATTTTTAAAGCCTTATCGGCTGTTTCTCTTATATGTGGCATTGTGTTTTTAATTATTCAATATAAATTTATTTCAATATTTTCTTAATTTTATCAAATAATTTCACAAAAATGCCAGAAACAACCACACTTTTACAAAAAAACGTAACAGCTGTTTATAAAGTGGTGTCACCAGACACCTGCGCCGGCCGGTCTGAGCCGAGCGGCCCGTGGTACAATAATACCAGGTAAAAGTATAAAAACAGCTGATAATTTTTTGTTGCTTTCAATTTTAATATTTCTGCAAAAAATTGTTTACATTTTTCATGTGTTTTTTCTTAACTGGCTTTCTATAAATGCGGTAAATTTGGATTTTACCTTTCTCTGACTTATTTAAACGGGGGAACTCTGTGTTACCTGGTATTGTTGTACCATGGGAGCCGCCGACGATTTTCACAATTTTCTTGTGTATCACTTAAGTGAAATGTTTTCTAATACGATTAAAAAATGTATCAATACAAATATATTTTCCTCATAGATGTGCACTAAAATCCTTTCAGTATTTAAAAAGTTACGGCCTTTTGCTTTTTGTCAATATTGTTGTCATTCCTGAAGATATTTATGTACATATGTATATGAAATTTTTATGTAATATTATAATAATATTTTTATCAAATCGACTTTCGAATAATCGAACAATCGACTTTTTGTTGTAAAAAGCCGAAATCGACTTCTTGATTTGCATATTGTCGATAAATCGCATTTCTTGATGCCAAAAGTCGAAAATAGTCTAAAAGTCGGAAAAAGTTGAAAATAGTCGGAAAAAATCGAAAAAAGTCGAAAATAGTTGAAAAAATCGTAAAGTCGGAAAAAATTGAAAATAGTCGAAAAGTCGATAAAAGTCAATTATAGTCGGACAAAACTATCTAATCCTTCACTTTGAAGAAAAACATAAACAATTTCCTCTCAGTTTATGGAACTTTTCCCATTGGCTGGAGTATTGACTGCAGGAAAAGATGATGTGTGAGGCATCTTCAGGAACGCCACGGTAATCACAATTTTTTCGAATGTCCTATGCCCACCTTAAAAAGTGTTTTCTTGCTATATGTGTTATATGATATGATTCGATTGGACATTCTTAAGTCGATAGCCTTGAAATTGTCAGTCTTAGTCAACGTGGACCAAGGTCTATTTGTCGTACTCAGAAACAACCTGCCATAATTAATCCCCTTGGACGTTCTCATAAGGTTGTACTCCGTCTTCCATTCTCCTCGAGGTATGGATTCAACAACATTTTATTTTTGGAATTAGAAAGTATTTGTGTGTAAAATTTTTATTTAAATCAACAATGTCAAAATAGGGGTATTACATTATATCGGGGATTTTAAATTATATCGGTCGTATAGAAAAAAAACTTAACTCAGCTTTACAAAGAATTATTAAGTTAAATTCCTTAAAACTATATGCAAAAACGTTTCTTAACGTAAATATAACAAATGTAATTGACTAAACTAAAAATTTTATTAAAAGAGTTTTTATAGTGATTGTTGGTATTGGCAACTATTTGTTTCATTTAAAGTTGACAACACCTAAATTTGTGTAGTGATTAACGGTTGGCAAATCAGATCATCATTGTTTAAAATCATAATTTCTCATGTCGCAACATGTTTGTTATTAAATAATTAAAAAAAGTAATTTATTTATAATGGCTTGTAAAGCATGTAATAACATTCCAAATTCTACAAATAATGAAGATTGCTTTGAAAAAGCTTTAGATATCTTAAAACAACATTATACTTGTAAGTAAAATAATGTTATTAAAAAACAACATCTAAAGGAATGTATTTTTTAGTTTATAAAAATGCCTTATTACAACGAGATCTGGAACTACAACAAATCAAGGAACGCAATGAAAAACTCAATAAAGCCCTGAAACTCTTACAACAACAGCAACAACCAGCTAAACGTTTCAAGACCCATGAAAAAGATGATTCATGGTTGGGCCATAACTCCTCCCAAGAAGACAATGGTACCGCCACCGATCTTAGCCTAACAGATGATGAGCGTATAGGTGCTTCTAATTTAAATATGGCTTTAAATAGTGAACAATTATTTGATACTTCCGCCTTAAGTCAAACAAAAAATGATGTCAGTATAACTACGTCTTCGGAAATGATAAACAGTCCCCGCGTCAAAGAGTCACCTAAAAGAAATAAACAAAGAGATGATTTACTTTGTTTAAAACAACGCCGTTGTAATAAGAATCTGGAAAGATCAAAATCTGAATGGCAGTCTAAGGAGCGCAATAGTCCAATAGAAAAATCTTGGACTATGGAATTTTTACAACCTAGCAAAACAAAGGCTTCCGAGGATAAAGTAGATAGTGAAATTAAAAAGACAACGGAAAATAAGAGATTGTGTTTATCGTTGAAAAAAACAAATCCTAGCAAAATTAAACAGTCTTTAATAAATTTTAGTAAGTCCAAAGATGGCAGCTTTCGAGAGGTATGTATCGGAAATTTTTGGTTTATTTAATTTTTATAGGAAATTTTTTAATAAATTTTCTTTTATCTGAAATATTTCAAAAATTTATTTTTATAAAAATATAAAATTTTTTTTATTTCTTTTTTTTTTCTAAAAATAGTATTTTTTTAATTTTCCAAAAATTTAATTTTTAACTTAAATTCAGATAAATTAAGTTTTTACTAAATTGTTCGAAAATTTTCTTTTTCATAGGATTTTTTTTTAAATTGTAGATTTTTTAAAATCTTTTCCGTATTTGTTAAAAAAAAAGAAAAAAAAATAATATTTTATGTAAAATTAAACAAAAATCTAAAATATTTTAATTTTCCTTGAAATTTTTCTTCTTATTTTTCCTTTTTAATTTTTTGTATTGAAGATAAACGGGCATTATTAATATATAATTGAGACTGAATTATAATTATTCTAATTTTAGTCGGATATTGGTGAAGATATAATCGATGCTAGTCCTGTAATAGCCAACAAAAATTCCAAAGCAGGTCGTTCCTGGGCCCACAGGTAATTAATTTTCGAAACAAAGAAACCCAAAATAAATAGTAACACAAAATAACATTAAACTTTTGCTAAGATTACAGAAGCGGACACAATCAGAGCAACAACAACAACAACAGCAACATAACCAACAACAGTTCCACAAACGTTCCAGCAAACGTAACAATCAAAAAAGATGAAGCCAATAGAACAGTAGATGATATTGTCTTTGATTTTTCTCCCAGCAAAAAGACTGATTCATCATTGGAACTTAATTCCCCACAAAATATACAACCTAAACAATTAAAATATGATAATGATATTTCAACGGACTGTACTTCGCTGCCAAATGATCACGATCACTTGGGTATTTCTTCAAGTAAATCAGATAGTTCAAGTGTAGTTATACTAACACCTGGTACCCAGGATATAATATTTGTAGATGATACTTGTAATGATGAACCAGAAATTGATACCATGGACTTAATGGCAGATGATTTAGAAAATCTTAAAAAAATTGAAACTAAATAGTAAGTTTTTTTTAAACTAAAAAAAAATATGTTTTATATAAATTTAATTAAAAAAAATTACAGCATACTACAAAAACAACAAACTAAGGAAGATGTTTTCAAAAAACCACCTAATAAAATTGCCCCTGATAAGGACTTAAAACCTTTAGTACAAATAAAAAAGGAAAAAATTAGCCAAGATTTAAAGGATGAAAAAGATTTAATAACAACGAAAGAAAAACCAAGTTGCAGCAAAATTAGTAGTAACCTTACAAAAACAATGAAACCACAAAATCCTTTATTTTCTTCCGATGAACTAGATACGGATGATGAAGATTTTATGCCTAAACCTTTTATAGTAAAACAAGAAATGGATACAATAAAAACAAACAAAAAATCAATTAAAGAACGTTTCGGAATAGAGTGTGAAGACTGTGAAAAAGTATGTGTTTTTATTTGAAACAATTAAAATTTTAATGTAATTTTTTATCTTTTCCCAGTTAATCAACTTTTTAGATAAAGGCTTAACAGATGCTCAGATACAACAACATTTGAATAAATGTAAACGTCACAATAATATCGATGTTATAATGCGGCAAAATACCCCCAAAGATTTTTGGAATCCTTTTATATTATCTTTTCAAGCAGATGATCCCAGAAATGAGGTGTTAATTGATAATCGTTTCAAGGATAATAAGAAATAAAACAAAAGGTATTAAATTTATTTAAAATATTCTAAAAAATGCATTTATTAAAATTCTATATATAAAACAGCTTAAATTGTTAGCGGCTAACAATTAAAATCAGCCGCAGTAAAATGTAATAAAAAGAAAAAAATATATATTTACAAATTGCCACGTTTGGCTTGTTCGATTTCAATGGCGGTAAACAAAGATTTAAAGTTGCCAGCACCAAAACCCTATAAAATAAAAGTTTTATTAGTTTTTTTTAAACTCCATTCAATCATTAAACTTACATTATGATTATGACGTTGTATAACTTCCAAGAACAATGTAGGACGATCTTGCATATTTTTGGTAAATATTTGCAACAAATAACCATTTTCATCATAATCGATGAGAATATTCAATTCTTTGAGAATCTTCATATCTTCCTTAATCTTAGTGCGGCTATGTTTAAGATTTTCAGTTAAAATATCATAATAAGAATCGGGTATTGATAAGAATTCCATGCCTCTGGCTTTCAAATTTCTAATAGCTGTAATAATATCACTGGTATTTAAGGCAATATGCTGGACACCAGCACCACCATAATATTCAACATATTCTTGAATTTGTGATTTCTTTTTGCCTTTGGCCGGTTCATTAATGGGCATTTTAACAGTCTCTTCGTAATTAGCCATGACAATAGATCTCAAGGCGGAATATTCGGTATGAATTTGTGAATCATCTACAGACCAGAAACGATGGAATTGTAAGATACGTTCATACCAGGAAGCAACACTTTCCATTTGTAAATCAGGTTGATTGCCAACAACGTGATCAATGAAATCTAATTTTGCGGGTGGCAAATTTTCCAATAAAACATCTTTAGGCAGGGTTTTGAAGCCGGGTAAGAATACACCACGATATTTGCTACGATCTACAAAGGTGTGGGTAGTATCACCGTACTATAGGAAGGTGGAAAAAAACTAAATTTAATAAAACTCTTGAAACTAATTTATACGAACTTACCGTTTTAATGGTGGCAAATTTAACTGTACCATATTCATCACTTTCCTCCCATAATTCTTTAACCACTTCAGCCCCTCTTTCTTTGGCCAAATTGAAAATAGCTTCAATATCTTCTACCTCAAAGGCAACATCCTTAACACCATCACCATGTTTCATAATATGATGACCATGTTCTTCGTCATCGGTAGTGTAGGCAGAGACAAAAACAAATACAATTTTATTTTGTTTAACAGCATGTTTGGCATAACGTCTGTTGCCGGTCTCTAAACCCTGATAACCCAATGGTGTGAAACCCATGCGGGTGGTGTAGAAACTAGCCGCCTGTTTGGCATTGCCAACGTAGAAAGTTAAATGATCGAATGAAAGGAATTTGCCGAATTCTGGTTTGGGTCCTTTGTCGGTATAAGAGGTCTAAAAAAAAAAGAAAAAATAATAGAAATATAGTTTAGGTTTGTATTTTTAATAAAATATAAAGCTTTCACATTTATCAAATATTTGAACAAATTTGTGTGAACAATAGCCTAAAAAAACTACTTTGAAGTAGTTTGATCTTTTGAAAGAAAAAAACAGCGTCAAATAAAATTTGATAAAATATAAGCTGCGATTAATGTTGTGTAAAAAATATTTTCCTATTGAATGGTGATCAAACATTTGATTAGTCTGAACATACCATAAGATGTGTTTCTGTTAATTTGCTTACTATTTAAATGATCTAAACTTGGTCCTAAATACTTCTCCGTCACAATTTTCTTAAAACTTTGCTATAAGTTTTACTTTTCCAGGATTTTTTAATTCTCTATAGTAACTATTTGTTACAATTTCGAGCTAAATCATAAGTAACTTCATAACAAAGTCTTTTGAAATTTTATGCACAGCCTGACCATTTAAATAGTAATCTTGTTACGCTTCCGATTTCTAATATTTAAATCTCTCAAAAATTTCTGCCTTTATGTTTGTTACAACTATGTTAAAACATGAATTTATATTTCCATATTATATTCATCTGTAAAAACTTTTAACCTCCATAGGTGGTAGATATGGAGTCACTGGATCTTTTCGTGATCTCTATCATAGCAATTAAAGGAAAAAATTCTCTCTTTCCGCTATTCCCAGTTTGTCTTCTAATAACAAGAAAATCCCTGTAATTTAATACAGGAATTTCAAAATGAATATACTTTTTTGGTACAATTCGAACCCAAACTTCAATCTATTGTATATAGACTCCTTAATATTCAGATATATATTGCTATCAATAAATTTTATTATTAATATTTAATTATACAAATTATGAAGAGATTATGTCGGATAAGTATTTTTCATAAAAAAATTAAATATTATTTTCTTTATGACGATGAAAATAACTGGGAAGTATTAAGTTTATTTCTTATTTTGGTTCAGAACAAGGGCAATTAAAAAGCTGCTTAGTACAATTAAAAAAAATTAATTGGCATTCTTAAATCCTAGTGCCAGTATTTTATTTCCAAAAAAACTTTCCATTTAATTTAAGATATAAATGTATAGGAGGAATACTTAGGGGAGGGTCAAGAAGGTTCCTAATGCCTATTACATTTGGAACTTTATGGGTAAGAATTGGGGTGTTTAGATCTACGCCTCGGCTTTAAGTCCGATTCATAATTATGGTTGTTCAGTATGGTTTCTCTCCAAAGTTCAAAAATGTGCTTTAACTGGCATCTCGGAGAAATACACAAATGACACTGTACTTTATTCTACATCTTTATCCAATTGAGGAGTTTGTGTTATATATGGCTGTTCTTAGCTTATTTAGATTGAAGTAATTAGAATTATTTATTGCAAAGCATGCTAGCATATTCGACAAGCTTCAATTCAATGGATATTATTCTTGTGCGAGCCTACAATGCCTAAAGGGATCAGACTACAATGCCTAAAAGGGATCAGACACTCAACTATGAATAAAATTAAGATTTTTATAAAGATTTTGGTCATACATGTCTTATTATATTCGCATTATTATATATTGGCAGATTTTAAATAAAAAGATATTTTAGTAACAAATAAATGATTGTACACTAATTTGGAAAAATTTTCTATTGTGTACATCACTTACGGAGCCAATAAACTGATAAATTTCGATATATTTGAACTCTTGATTCAAATCAAACTGAACACATGGAATATATATTATTTATATAGTCCACAAACTTCTGTGCGAAATATTTTTTTTTTAATTTTAAAGTCGAACTCTCCCAGCAGGATATTATTCCATGAAAAAAATTCTAAAAGGGCATTGAAGCAACTATGTTTATAAAAAAGTTATTGACACAATTTCACAGTGTACATAAAGGACGCAAAGGACGAAGAAAAGCAGCTTAAAGAAATTGAATACATATGCAAATTTTATATTTTTCTGAAAGATATCTTCTCAGAGAATACGTTCTAATAACCCAACCGTCCAAGGTACACATCCTCTCGTATTTCAACCACTTTACATTAAAATTTTGACTTTAGTATATTTTCTAAAATTGTATATGTCCAACGTCTCACAAACACAATCTGCAAACGGAATGCAGTTTAAAAAACTAAAGTATGTTGTGAAAAGTTTTCAATCAAAGTATATGGGACTTCGAACAATGCAGATTTTATACTCGAAATGTGAAAATATCACTTTATAAAAATATACTCTGTTAAGATCACAAGATGAATATGAATTAGTTTTTACGACATTTGGTTTTTACTATTTTTTGGTTTGAAAAATCAAAAACAACAGTGAAATTTTTATTTAAAATTTCCACATAATATTTTTATTAAAAAATTGTGTGTTTATAAATATTTTTCAATGTATCTTCGCGACCCACAGAAATGTTCTTACGGACCCCTTGTGGGTCGCGTACCTCCATTTGAGAACCGTTGGTATACACTGTACTTGCGTAATACGCCCATAAAAAATCTAGTTCCAAACTGAAAGTAGTTTCGTATTTAGCATTTCAAAATTCATCAAGTAAACGAAAACATTTATTAATTGTATGTTTTTAATGAAAAGATTTTTTTTTAAAATGAATCGATGGTTTAATAAAAATTTATTTTATTCTCTCATGTTGTCCCATAGTATTTAAGGCTGCCCATTTTAGAAGCAAGAAATAGGAATAATTTTTGGCGGGATAAATTAATAAGATTAATTCTTAATACTAATTGCGTGTCATCTACAATTGATGCTTAACCTACTTCAATATGATCTACAAAAATTATATTCAAATTAAACCTTAGTGGAAGAACGAAAATGTTGGAAAACATTGTATTTGAGAAAAATTTAATTTATTTTTTTATTCAATTCAAATAATATAATTTAAGTCAAGTTAACTAAAAAATGTATACGCAACCTATTGCTAACTGTGGAAGTCCTTCAACTTGAAGGATTATTGCATTAACAGCAAATTTATTTCACATTATTTTCCTTCTATATTAAATTCAGCAGTAGTCGTTATAAGAATTAGTATTAAAAAAGAACTCATAAGCTTAAAATCTTTAGGATAATGAAATTTTCTTACATTTGTTCAAAGGATTTTAAATTAATAAATTAAGATTTAAATAAAAATTATTAATATTTATATTAATATAAATTCCATTTAAATAATTGGATGGGAATTGTACTTAACACTTTCACAATTCATTTCCAATCCCTAAACCTAATAAAATTCATAATTTTTTAACATTTTGTTACTTTTTATTTTAAACTTTGAAAATTTCCACATTTAAAACTTGTTAAGAGAATAATAATTTATTAATGAAATTAACGTATTTAGGTCACTACAATTTCTTTGTTAAATTCTTTAACAATAAAAAGTTAATAATATTAAAATCATGAAAACAAACATTTAACTAAACCAGGAAAGAACTAATTTTAAGATTTCAGAATTTTTCTAAAATTTTCAGAAATATTTTCACTTTTTTTATTAAATTTTTTATTATTTTACATCCTTTTTAATATTATTTAAGTCCTTTTTATGTTTTTTTTTTTTGTGAATTTTTTTTCATTTATTATTTTGTTTATTATATAACAAATCACATGTGTTTTTTTTAATCTTCCATCCCACATACCATTATCACTTTACACTATTTATTTCTTTTTCTTAGCTTATTTTGAACGAAGAAAATAAATTTTTTATATTTTTTTTTTTATAAATCCACTCCGATATGATTCCAGTATCTTCTGTAAGACTTTTTTATATCGAATGATAAGTGTGCGGCCTTTTATAGCTTCTTATAAAGCGTTAGCCGTTTTATTTTCTTATATTTTAACTAGATTTAAATAATCAGGTGAAAATCCTGCTTTACCGCTCGTTTTATAGTGTTTTTTAATTTGAATATTTATAAAATTTTATTTTTGTTATTTTTTTTCTTCGTTCTTTATAATATTTGTTTAAACAAACAAGTATTTTGTTTTTCTCGTTCTGTTACAGTTGTTATTTTTTTTTAGTTTTTATTTTGATTTTAATATTGCATAAATTATAAATTAAAATCAGCAGATATTTTGTTGCTGCTTGGTGGTAACAAAACTTAATAATAATAAAAACAATTTTGATCTATAAAATTTTAGTTATTTTTGTAAATATTCATATACAAGTTTCTATTAAGTTTCTAGATGATTTTTTTTTAAATTATTATTATGGAGGCTTGGCTTAGAAACAGTTAAGTTTTTGAAGTTTAATAAAAATTAAATTTTGATAAAATTTTTCTATACTTTGAGTAAATTAAATTGATTTTTTTTTCATGAAAGGTGAGGTAATTCCTCCACTAGCTCCTACCAATTGTGAAACATTGAAAAGCCATAAATTTCCATCATATTTTCAAATTGGTATAATGACAAAATCTGATGATTTTGAAACCCTTACGAGATTTACGAGATCCTTTCAAAGAGGTTTAGTTTGGGTTTTACAGCCTACTACTTTACAGAAAATCTCTCTTGTGTCTGGAATAAAATCATTAGGTGCAAAATCAGGGGTTCTCACAAAATCTTGCTTCGCGAACCATTTTTTTTTTTTCATTTTTTGACATTGCAATGGAACTGCGACCCATTACAACTTTAAAAATTCAATAAAATGTATTGTAAAGATAAAATAATTAAAAAATATATATTAACATTTTATTTATTTTTGTTCCATGAGATCTCCAGCATTATATTTTTATTAAAAATTAAATGTTCAAAATTATTTTTCAAGTTTCTTCGTAACCACCCAGATATGCCCTTGCGGACCCTTTGTGGATTTGAGAACTGTTGGTGTAGAGGTTATTAGAAATGTTAAAGAAAAAAAATATAAGAACTAAGTCGGGGCTCACACACTGCAATTTTTCTTGCCGCAATTCTGACTTTGTAGACGAGAAAGGTAAGGAGAATGTAAAATTTTAGTATTTTCTCCTGCTCTCTCTCCTATACAATCAGAATTGCAGCAAGAAAAATTGCTGTGTGTGAACTAGGGCTAAAGGTTGATTTATAAATCATTCGTTTGTCCAGATGAAAAGCTTACTTGACTTTACCTTTTTATATTTGGCACACTAGTTTCTAATAGTTCAGGGACGAAGCCTATTTAAATTGGTCCATTATTTCACCTAGCTCCCATACAAATATCCTCCCGGAAAAGGGTTTAACGATCATAAATACCTTAAATACAGCAATAATGAAATTTGGCACATATAAGTTTTATATAAGCTTAAATCTGTGTGCCGATTTTCAGATCGGTTCATAATTGACCATAGCTCCCGTATAAACCCCTTTTCAGAAAATCACTTTATCGGGCATAAATCCCATTAAAATGTTAGTATCAAGTTAATAT
>MINK01013997.1:0-19945 GCA_001735545.1 Phormia regina
CAGTCAGCAGAGATTCTGCTGCTTCAGAAAATAGTAAATACAAATGTCAAAAACTTGAAAAATAAACTAATGATGCTATCATAAACGCGCAAATTTGTGACAAATTATAAGTTTAATTATACAAAAATAAATAATTTTTAAATTAAAAATATAAAATCAATGCATAACAATAATTGAAATGGGTGATAATGTAATATTTAAAATTTAACAACCAAAAGTTCATTGAAATAATTAATTTTGTTAAATATTTCAAGGCATCGTTTAATATGTTTGTGGAATTGAGCAACCAACGACGCATTCCTTTAGAAATTGGACAAATGTATTTGTTGGGCAAACAAATAAATGGTTTGGAAAATAAATCTAAACATTTTATTGAATTAGCGGCGGCGGTATGAGATTTTAGAAACAATTATATTTTAAATTTATTCAGTTTCATTTTTTATCTCTTCTAGGATGAAGTTGAACAAAAACATTGTGTAATTGATGTGAGCCAGAATGAAGATGTTTTTGTGTACGATTTGTTTAGCTTAAAGGGTACTCTATTAAATAATAAACCTTTAAAAGGTTTGGAGAGGTTGCGCTTGCAAAATGGCGACATTTTGAAACTGGGCAATCAAGAAATCAAATTTATCCATGACCAGCAGGAAGTGGTGAGTCAACATGAACTGATAAATATGTATATATTAAATCTAGCATTTTTAGTGTGCGATTTTCTTAAAACTACATGAATTTTAAGTTTAAGTTATAGATAGTTATGAGTTTTAATATTCACTTTACAGTCACATGACAGTAGTGGTTTTCTAGAAGTCAACAAAAATACCTCGGATATTATAGCATCTAGCCCAGATTCTACATCACATCTTGAAAGTCGTTTAAAACGTGATAATTATAACAATTTCTTAGTGCCATCAATACCCCCTAAAAAATCCATAACACCCAATAAAAGTTTAGTTATACCAGAAACAGAAGCCCTCCACATCAGTAAAAACTCATTAAATGCCTCATCGACTTCGGTATCATCAAATAATCGTCGCAGTGATAGCTTTACAATACCCGAAACCCAATATTGTAGAGCTCGGGATTCATTAAATGCCTCGGATCTTTCTATAGCAGAAAGTATTCCTGATGACAATCCAAAGAAAATTAACTTTAATTTTGATAATCTCGACGATTTAGAAGAAGATGATTTATGTATACCCGAAACCCAAGAAGTGTTACCACCAGGTGCCGGCATAACAAGTAGTCAAAGACCACGTTTACTTTCTAATGCTAAAGAAAGAAGTATTTTGGTCGAAGAAACTTCAAATGCAAAGGACGATGTGGAAGGTAGTCAATTTCGTATATGCACACAAGACTATAATGAAGGTTTTGGTGAGGAAGCTGAAGCTATGCAGTCACAAATTATACCTTTAATAAAACATAATACAGTAATTTTAAATGCTTCCACAAATAAATTAGGTAATGAAAATGCTTCGTCAAAATCTTGTAATGAAAGTGCAAATAATCTGTCTAAACCAGAAGAAGATGAAGATAAAGAATTATCGGATCTTAACTGGTCTTATTCTAAAATTGATCGGGAAAAAACTGAATTGAGGGCCGATTGTTCCACACCCGACATATTTGATTTTGATGATAAAGAACAACCAGAAGCAAGAAATGAAAAAGATAAATTAGTTACATCAAATAATGTGATGGAAGAGGATGAAGAAGATTTATTACCCACACAAGTATTTCCTTCGTCCAGTCGCAAAACACTAACAAAGAAATCACTTAAAGAGCTGGATAAACCTTGTGTTGACAAAGAACAAGAAGAAATATTAACTTTAAGCGATAAAGAAAATAGATGTCCTGTTACTTTAGAGCCTATAACAGACTTGCCCCCTACTCAGCTATTTGCCATAAATGAATGTAAGAAAATACATAAAAATAAACAACAATTTTCATTTTTATTATTTCTTTATTTAGTTTGTTCAGCTAGATCTACAACTTCCACCTCATCTCGTAATAGTCTTAATGCTGGATTAAAGACGAATACTCCAGCCGCTGTAGAAGTTCAAAATAATTTCAAACCTCAGTTAAACGTGGATCCCGATGAAGAAGATGATTTATTAACACAAGCATTTCTACAACCATCAAATCCTCCCAGTAGCTCCACTAGTGTCACGCATAAAAATATAAACATTAAATGTTTTAACTCTACCGTTTTAGAAGATAAGTTTATGGGTAAAAATCCTCATACGTTCTTTGCCGAAATGGAAAAAACTCCGTTAAAAACGTCCTCCCCGGCGGCTAATGCTTTTAAAGTACCCGATAAAGATTTCAGTGTTTTGAAAAAAACTTCTTCAGCTACCAGTACAACTTCAGAAAATGATTTAGACTTGCTTATGTGTACACCTCAGTTGATTAAAGATCACATGTTCATGGACAAACCTGAAGATTTGAAAAAGAATATTTTGGCGGCTAAGAATCGAAATTTATTTGGTGAAGACACAGACGACGACAAGGAGGATGATGATGACCAAGAAGATTTGGTAAAATTAATCAATGTACCAAAAGACACTTTAGATTTCGATAAACTTTTGCCACATTTAAACAAAAAATCTCCCAACAGTGAAGAAAAAAATAAAAAAGAAGAAATCGAAGCTAAAGAGGCAAACAAAGTTTATAAATTTAATATTTCTTTTGGCAAGGAACAAGAACAAACTTCCATCTCCAAGTCTTCTACACTCAGTCGTGACGAAAGACATGTGGCGAGAGATAAAGAAAGAGAATTGGCAGAACGTAAGGAACGTTCGAAAACTAAGGGAGTAAGTGCGAGAGGTAGGAAACCCAAGTCAACTGATCAAACTAAAACTCACACAAAACAGGAAGACGAGCAAGATAAAAATGCCTCTAACAAACAAGATAAACCCAGGCAACATCGTAAAAGACAGGCAAAAGAAGATAAATCCACTGAAACAGAAAATGAATCCAAGTTGGAAGAGAAACCAAAAGGAAAAGAAGACAAACTAGAGAAAAATAAACATGATCGTAAAAGACAAAGGAAAGAGTCTAAATCAACTGAAACCGCAAAAGAATCTAAAGTAGAAGAGAAATCAAAAGAATTACCAGCTAGGCGTATGACCCGTGCAAAATCGCGACTAGATGAAGCGCCCTCTAGTAGTACGGAAATTGCTTCAATGAAAAGTACAAAAACAAAACAGCAAGAAGAAACTGAAGAAGGCGATGATTTGGATAGTATTGCTACACAACCATGTAAGTTTTGTTAGGGGAAATAAAAAATAATATTTTGCAAAAAATACAAAATTTCTTCCATAGCTTAAAACATAAAATGTTTCTTATTTTTTAACTTGATTTATTTCTTCTAGTTGTGGTGCGGATTTCACGTCGTCGATCGACTTCAAAACAAAGTGAATCTCAAAGCAGCATAGCCTCTAATAATTCTCGCAAATCTTCACAACATAATAAAAGTAAAAATGATTCGTCACTGTCTCATAATATTTCATCAAATGGTAGTATAACAATGAAGGCAACTGGCGAACGTAAACGTAAAGCAGAATCAACACCTCCAGTAGTACCAGCCAAAGTGGAACGCAAACGTTTAAGAAGCACGGTAAAGTATATAATTTGATTTTTTATTAATCAATAAAACGATACATAAAAATCAAAACAAAAATATCGCCAAAACGAAAAACGTCAGTTAAAATCATAAAAGAACTTTTATTTGTGCTGAAAAAAATATAAAACATTTATGTATAAAGCTTTACATTTTATGAAAATTATTTTCTGATATTTGGTTTATATACTTTTTTGCAAAAAAAAAAAAAAAAAAAAAAAAAAAAAAAAAAAAAAAATAAAGATAAATTATTTATTTTGTTTAAAGCATTCCCAGGATTCTGCAGCATCCACCACATCAACTTCCTCCAAAGTATTAATTTCTATGACCATGGTGGATCACGAACTTTTTAAGTCTTTAATTGAACATTCTAATGGTATTTGGCATGTAGCTAAAGATCCAGCTGATAGTGAAATTTTAGTTATGGATAAAGCTTTTCGTACCTTCAAATTTCTTTTGGCCATGGCTCGCGGTATACCAATAGTTACATCGGAATATTTAAAGAAATTAAATCAAACACAATCATTGAAAAGAGTAAAAATAAACGATTACCTCTTTATGGATGCTGAATTCGAAAAGAAACATAAATGTTCTTTGATTAAATCGCAACAAATGGCTAGAAAACATAAACTTTTTAAGGGTTATGAATTTGTAATGACGGCTAATATTTTACCAAATCCTCGAGAAATCCACGGTTTGTCTCATTGATTAAAAAAAAAAAATCTTAAAAAAATTTGTTAATTTTACTCTTTTTTCTTAATAGCTATAATTGAAGCTTCGGGAGGCTTTGTTCATACCAAAACTCCTCCAGCGCCTAAGGATAATCAAAAAATATATTTGATAACTTCTAAAGAAGACAAAAAGGATTGGCATAAATTTAGACGTTTAAATAAAAATATTGTTATCGTTTCAACCGAGGCCATTATGTCTGCAATAATGCGACAATCCTGCGACAGCATGTCAAGCTATACGTTGGCTTAGATTTTTTCTTTTATGTTAAATAATGGGTATTATTTTATAGTCTTAGTAATTTTAGAGAGTACCTTTATATTTTTATAGAACCTGGAGTTCGTTTCTTCTTTATTTTGTTTATGTTTTTAATGTCGGAAAAAATCTCGATTCGTATATGTGTACATAAAATTCGTTTTATTGATATTATATTTTTATGTATTTTATATACTATTCGTTTTTTGTATGCAAAACTGTTATAATTTTCGTGTATAAACCACAAAGAATATTAATAAGCTGTTATAAAAAAGAATCGGTTTATATGGTAAACATTTTTGCAAATTATAATTTGAAATTATAAATAAAGAAAATATAATTTAAAACATTTTCATCATAAATTTGTATTTGTGTTCTTTAATTCTATATTTAATTTTATTCATGGGGAGATAAAATAGTAATTAGAATGTTTTTCAGTTGATTTTTTTTTTGTGAATAATGCACTTTTAAACATTAAAACACTTCTTTTAAAAACATTTTTATTTGTATAATTTTATTTTGTTCATTTTTACAATTTCTTTAGAAATTACAATTAAATATTTGCTTTTTTGCCTTCAATATATAGGCAATCGTTTTTACATCTTTTAGTAAATAACAATGCACAATTCTATTTTTAAATAATAAAAAATAAAATAAATCAAAATTTTGAAATGCAAATTCTAATAATTTGTAATGTAACTCTAAAACTCTAAACGACGACGGTATTGTAAATAAATAACATTTCGTTTTTTTTTTCGTTTGATTGGCTTTTTTATGTAAGATTTTTATTTAACAAACTATTGAATTCAATTGCTTGGAGATTTTAGGGATTATCCAAATAGATTTAAATTACCTGGAAGAAAAATTGTGTTTTCATATTGTGTAATTTTCTTAATCAAATTACAACGCATAATAACATTTTCCATTTTAAGGTAATAAAAAAATGTTATTTTATTTGCTTGTTATTTGTTTGTTTTTATATGCATTTTAGTGTGTTGCTAATTCATTATTTTTATATTTAATATTTTATTAATTAATAAATTTCTTGGTTTTATTTTCTATATTATAGTTTGTTTACAGCATAAACTTATCGTATTAATGGCAATTCTGGTGGTGCACCAACAGCTGACATTGCTGAGCCAGGTCCTAATAGCACCTGTTTCTGTTGTGATTTTTGCATTTCTTCCATTTGGGCACGTTCTGTTTCGAAGACAACCGGTGCAAATAAAATCACCGAACTGGTAAAGAAAATCCATGATGCATTACAAGTAAATTTGTAAAGACCCTTAACACTGCTAATGGTGCCATCCACCAACAAACTGGTAAAATCACGTACAGGTTGTGGGAACATTTCTGTTAAGCCCATAAGACGTTCACCCAGAGTCTCATCGGGTTCCTTTGGGAGGTTGGTTTTATATGTTGATTTTTTTATTTGGCAAACGTAGGTATGGTGTGAAAAAAAGATAGGAAGTATATAGTCTTGTTAAAAAAGCAATTTATAAAACTGATGTGATGATTTAAAACTAATTAAGAATAGTCATACAGAAATATATCTAACAATGCCACTAGATTTTCTTTAGAAACTATGTTAGACCTCAAGATTTCCTATAAAAATTTCTGCTAAAATGCAAGATTACCTTTACAAAATTTTTAGATGGAAATCAAGATTTCCCACAAAAAATCTTTAACGTTCCTATACAGAGTTAAGATTTCCTATATTTATATAGACCTTATGAAAATCTTAAGGCAGAGTTCAGTTTTTTTAGACAAATTTTATCAACAAATAGCTCAAAGTGTCATTTAGAATATCATCGAAGATATAACTAAAATAAACTTTTGTAAAATTTCTATTGAAAATTAAGATCCCGGAATTACAAATGAATATTAATTATTTTTTTTAGTAAAAGGGTTTATGATTTTGTCCGCTGATTAATGGCGTTTGGGTAAATAAAAAGTAATTTAATTTATATTTTATAAAATAATTTTTATTTTTATAAATAAAAATAGCTTTTACTCTTTAAATCGCCTGAATACAATGAACTCCCAGCAAAAAAAATACGGGTCAATAAATCAAATTTCCAACAATAACAAATATCAAAAAGATTGCCTAATATACGTAAAATGAGGTTATGTGTATGTAAAATAAAATGAATGAAACTAAAAAAAAATGAAATATTCATAAAAATTATTCAATAAACATTAAATTAAAGCTTATACTTACATCATCGTAATTTTCTTCATTTTTATTATCTTTGTCACTAGTCTGAAAGAGAAATACACAAATTTTAATATTTCACATAAATCCGTAATACTTATGCATTATATATGGAAAATTTTATTGATTTTCTTTGCGATTCGACAAAAAAAAAAATAAATAATTTAATTCTACAATGTTAACAATGCTTACAGTGGCTACAGTAGTAGTGGTCTTTCTTTCAGGTGTTTCATCTTTGCTACCGCCCAGTGAAGACATACCGCTATCTTTTTCGATAAACTCGATATCAGGATCGGAGTCTACCAAATCTTCAATCTTTACGGTATCCACTTTGATGTTTTTATAAATACAACCGGAAAATCAATATATAATATACACTGTTCGTTTGAACACACACTCGCTCCTTTTTTTACGTTTTACACTTTATATGGCCAACGAAATTCGTTTGTAAACACTTTTAAATTTATTAACTTATGTTAAGAATCAATTTGTGGTTGCTTTTTTTGTTTTCCAGATGAATTTTTAATAATAATTCTATGAAATTTAGCGCAACACACGACTTTTCTGTATAATTTTCTTACAAAAAGAAGAAATCCGATAACCAGAAATCACATGCGATGCAAAGAGAAATGTCAAAAAATGTAAATTTTTATTGTAAATAAAAGCTAGTTGCTATGAAAATTTATGAAAAAAATGGGCGTTTTTACAATATTTTTCTTCTTATTCAATGCACAAAAACTTGGCAGCATTTTTCAATTTTGTCCCATTTGTTGGTAGGAAATATTTTAAAAATAACAGAAAATCAAAAATGATTAAAATTTATTTACCTTTTCTCCACCTGCTCTTCTTCGATATGGTATTGTAAAATGTTCGATTTTTTGTACCTGTTCCTCTTCGCTTTCATTTCGTTCCATTTTTTTAATTTCTTATTGCTTTTACGTTTGTCGTTAATTTTTAAATATTTGATTTATTAAATATAATTTGTAATATATATATAAGAAAATTATTCAAATAATTTATTTTATTTTTCCATTTATTTGATAGATATTTTTCTTAAAAATTTGTTAAGTTTTCAAAATATAAAATACAGAGTTGTAAAAGAACTACATAAGGTTTTATATGTAGAGTTAAATTGACTATTTATCTTTAATAGTTTTTTATTCTAGATAAATTATTATCACGTTAAAATAAAATTATCAGCGCTCAATCTCTACCAACTTTGTTTTGATGTTGCTTGTATTGTTGTTGGTAATTTTTACATGGTTTATTTAAATTTAAATTTAGGAAAAAAAATTGACATTTGTTTTTTTAATGAAAATTTCCCTTAATATAAAATCGAAGTGACGTATGTACGTGTGGACTAAATTTATATTATTGCTGCGTTATAATATAAATATTAGAGCTCAACGTTATTTTTTCAAGAAGAAGAGCGTTTGTTCATAGAAATTTTAATTGTGTAATTATGTAAAACCACTATTTTGAGGTATTGTGGTTCCAGTAGTACAAATACGGTCAAAATTTTAAACTCTTTGTAGAAGTTTTTTTTATTTTTTATTTTTTTTTTTTTTTAATTTTGTTCCGATGTTATTAAAATAAACTTAGAAAAATTTAAATTATACAACATTTAATCCGTTTATATATTACTTTTCAATCGGCTCAGTAGTTTCGGAGTTATAATAAAAAAATTACGTGAAGTCTGTAGATTTTTTCGAATTTATTCGCTTTTAAGTGAATTCGCTTATTTTCACAAAATGTCTGTTTTTTGAGATATAAATTCACATACAGTCATAGCCATATATATTTACACATTTTCAAATTTTTCAAAAATTTGGAAAATAAGTGATTTTTGTTGTTATAAAATATTTTGAAAAAGTTCTTTTGTTGTTGTAAAGCCTGAAATGTGTAGAGTAGACTGAGCTAAATTATATCGAAGTTGCGGTATTTATTTCTATGACTGTATTTCTTAGATATTTGTTTAATTAAACCCCTTTGCTATTCCTTTAGATAGAAAAAATTGGTTTCAATTCGATCTTACGATTTTTTTTCTTGGCCATTAGGAAGTATATTTTTTCTTTTCTTTCTTTTTCGGTGTTTTTAGATTTTTTAGTTATATGTATATGTTTTCTTTTTATTATTTTATACCTTCTTTTAAAATTGTTTTCTCTTATTGTAAAAACCCCATTGTGTTGGCTTAAGTAAATGTATTCTTGATTGAATAAATGTGTATATAAGTATGTATTTGTTTGAATATGTGTGTTTGTAGTAGGTATTTACAATTTTTTGGTTTAGCCTGTATGCGTATGTTGTTTTTTGTTAGATTGGCGTCGGCAATTAACTTTTACTTAAGACCATGATTGATGAGTTTTTAAAAGCATAAATCGCCATCATTTGCACAGATTTAATAAACAAATTGCTTGTTTGGGTTTTAGGATTTTTTTCTCGAAAATATTTTTTAAGGAATTTGTTAGTTTTTATTAATATTTGCTGTTTTACTTTTAGGGTTTAAATGCAAAAATTGTAAAATATTCATCATTGTTACTTAAACTTAGTTTGAAAGAATTTAGTAACAGAAACTACAAAATTAAGAAAAGGTGATCAAAACTTGTTGAGTATAATTTAATTAAAAGAGCCTCATTCTGTAAAACGGAACGAGAAACGTTTGAAAAAATTTAATTTTCCCAGTATTCTTCATAAAAATTTTGAACCTTTGCAAATGTTTCGTTTAAAAAAATAAGGCCCTAAATAAAAAAAAGTTTTAAATATAAATAATTAAATTTATTAGATTTAATACTTTTACTTATTCAGTCATTGTTTATTTTTATTTTTTTCTTTACTTTCAAATGAAAGCGAAAATTAAAAAAAAATATAAAGCCTTCATTCTATATCCGTAGATATTTAGCACAAACAACATATTTCCACTTTGCTGCTTAATTATAATTGAGTTTTATGAGAAAACTTTTTGCTGTCTGTCCGTCCTTCCGTCTGTCTGACACACTAGCCACCCTCCCAATGCTGCCAATAATTATATTTCTTGAGAGTACAACAAATCTCCTGACACACGTACTCAAAGTCAAAAGAAGAAAATAAAATGTTGGATAAGACTGGCTCATGAGGATTTAAATGATAGGGTGGATAATTTATTAAGTAGTGAAAGAAGGAAGTGAGAATATAAGATTACAATAAAAGAATTTTGTTTTTCTTAAAATTAAAATGGAACATATTAAAGTCTAACGATGAAAATGAGTGAAAATAAAGAGTTGAAAGTAAATGTTTACATTTTACTTTAGCTTTTTTAAAAATTTTAATCATACCAATTTCGTTTCCTTTTTGAAACTTCTCATTAGAAGATGTTTTAAACGTAAACGTTTTTCTGAGAATTTCAATAGCAAAATTATGCTTTAAACATATGATACGAAGGACCATTATCTGATGAGAAATTTTTTTACTCTTTAGGATCAATAAGTATTTAAATATAATGTTAGTTTTACTGTAATAGTCAAAACAAATGAAGTTTATTATTTATGTAATTTTTATTTCTTTTTTCTCTTAAACTCTCTTTAAAATTTACTAATTTGTAAAATTTGGTCCTTCGAGCTTATGCATATATTGCACAGAGTAGCAGAATTGAACATTTTTGGAAATAAATCTGCTTCTGACGTTAACTTTGGACTTAAAAGTCCTCTTATTGGCTGACATTTTAAAATGTTAATCGCTTGCCAAATTTTTATTTCTCTTACGATTTCAAATATATTTATATATATTTTTATTATTGCAAAAAACATGCTTGTATGTGCTATTCATCTTTTATCGTTTTTGAGTTATTTGGTTTTGAAATGTTAAGTACCTAAATATTGTAGATTTTTATACACTTCACTACAGTTGTAAAGGGTATATATCAGTTTGTCATTACGTTTGTAATATCCACAGTTTTCATCGGATAGTAAAAGTTTATATTTTCGCGATCCTTGTAAGTAATGATGTTGATAGGAGCATGTCCGTTTATGAAGCTCACGAAAACAGGAATATATAATGTATATATATAGATGTCGATCGGAAATCCTTTCGAAAATTTTGCTATTGAAATTCAGCAAGATCGGTTCATACATAGCAGAGATATCCTTTAAAAACCGCATTTTAGAAACGGCTTTCCGGTTTCTGAATACACGGGGGACTTCGTTTTTGCATTTTTTCTATTTTTTGTTCTGAAAAACTAAAATAAATCAGTTCATAATAACTCAGATATTGGACAAAACTAATTTTTGGTTTTTTTTTTTGAAGCCTCTGTTTAAGCTATAGATTTATATTTTTATATAGATCGTTCATAAATAATTTTATAAAGTGTCGGTTTTTTTTTTAAATAAACCAAATTTGTTTATAATTAACAAAGTTATGGGCCAAAAACTAAAACTATTAGTGACGTTTTTGTTATACCCTGCACTACCATAGGTGGGGAGGGTATTATGCGTTTGTGCTGATGTTTGTAACAGCCAAAAATATTGGTCTAAGACCCACATTAATTTATACCAATCGGCTTAGAATTACTTTCTGAGTCGATATAACGATGTCCGTCCATGTAAACCTTGTAATCATACTACAGGTCGCAATTTTGAACAAAAATTAATGAAATTTGGCACAATGGTTTCTAATAGTTCAGCCTATTGAAGTTAATTATGATCGGATCATTATTTCACCTAACCCCCCATACAAATGTCCTCCTGGAATAGGGTTTAACGATCATAAATACCTTAAATACAGCAATGTTTAAATGAAATTTGCCGATTTTCAAAAAGATCGGTTCATAATTGACCATAGCTCCCGTATAAACCCCTTTTCAGAAAATCACTTTATCGGGCATAAATTAAAATGTTAGTATCAAGTTAATATGCGACAAAAATAAGTTTTATATAAACATAAATGATACTATAAAATTTTACAAAGATCGATCCGTAATTTACCATAGCTCCCAAATAAGACCATCTTTCGGGCATAAGCCAAAAGTGAATAAATTAATATAAATGGTAGCATTAACGCAATATTCTGTATTCTTATGCGCTATTTTACACTTAATATGAATATTAGTCCACATTTGCCTCGAAGTCTAATAAAAGACCCCTGCCCTAATTATAATGTTCACAATGGTGAAGAGTATCATATGGTCGGGCTTGACCGACTATATCCTTTTGTCTCGTTTTTGTATGGGTTCACACACAGCAATTTTTCTTGACGCAAAATATTCTCTTCTCTCTGTCCTACAAACTCGGAATTGCGGCAAGAGAAATTGCTGTGTGTAAACTCGAGCTTAGCGACAGCAGTAATATAATGAATAACAATATTGTTGTTGTTCTTTGCATATGCATTCAGTTTGTATACACACACAAATAAAAATAAAAATGATATAATGAAAGCATACGTTAAGGCGGAAATTAAATTATTTGTCGGTAAGATGACAAAGGTTATCAAAGAATCGGCATAACCGAATTTTTTTCGTAATTCATTTTCATGACTGTTTCCTTTAGCTAATTAAAGACCAAGATAAAAAAAATTAATATTTTTTGACTTGGTTTGAAGACAATTTTCGGGATATGATTCAACATATTATGCAACCTGCTTAATTTTGCAAATCGCGATATATCGAGAGAACTAGACGCAATTAAAACAGTGAATGTGAATGGAAATTTTTCTCGGTGTAATATAACCCCCATACAAATTAAAATCTAACGTATAGTATGAGGAAAAGTTTAAGTATTTTAACCGGCTTAAAAAGGCGGAAAAAATATAAATAAGAAACAAACAAATCAATAACCAGAAAAATGAAAAGAAAAAGTAAAATAAATAAATATGAAACAATAAATTGTTTTTTAATACGTCTTGATATAAACTCCTTAAAATAAATTTCATTTTCGTGGGCCATTTCTTATTAATATTATTTTTATTTTAATCCTACGTAACTTAAGCCCCTGTTTGCAAAGACTTATCAATATTACAATTAATTGCGTTCCGTTTTTTTGAATAAATAAATGAATAAGAAAATAAAAGAAATCATAATGACAACAGCGCAACAACAGCAGCAATTATATAAAAAAACGATTAATTTCCTTTTAAATGAAAATGTTTCACAGTTAAATGATTTTTATTTCGCTTCGCTGTTTATTGATTTAACTTTTTAAATCAGATAATTTTACTAGACATTTTTATTTGCCACCACCATTAACACAACATCTTTATTGCCAAGTAGAGACTTAAACAGGGGCAAAAAGAAAAATAAAAAAAGCAAATAGATACAAAAAGCTGTTGTCAGTCTGTCAGCCAACCAACCAACCAACCAGTCATATGATATTCAGTTAAAAGCAGCAGCAGTAGCAGTAGCAAGAAGGAAAAAAAAGAAGGATGTGATTATTATTATTTTTATTATAAACTGTATAAATATCTTTCAACTGTATTTAATTATCATGAATTTTTATGAATAAAAACGGAAATCATCTCAAAAACACTCATCATTAATGAGCACCATGCAGCCCAAGTCAAAGCATTTATATAACCAGTCAGAGGACGGTCTAATAAATGTTTTTTTTTTTTATTTTTTTATTGAATATTTTCTTACTCACACTTTAGTAAGTTATGTGGCATGTTTATTTTTTTCTTCTTGTTGTTGTTTTTGTACGTGCCACTAATATTTCCTTTAAAATTTTTTTTTATACATTTTGTAGCACATTATCTTGTGAAAGAAATTTCATAATTCATATTCTTATTTTTTTATTTTTTAATTTGAGTATTAAGATTGTTGCAAACTTGTTTGATATTGAGTGGGTTTTGTCTATTCTGGAATGTGCTTTTAATGTTAATGGTATAATGAGAAAATTGTGTAATTAAATATAAATAACAATTTATATCAACTTGTATAATAAATTGAAATGAAAACATTTTTAGCAAATACATTTTGCTTAAATAATTATGGTAATGGTCCTTCGAACTTTATAGTCCAATAATGGCTCTTCTAAGCGGTTAGTAGTTTAAACAATTTTTTTGTCAAAAGCTGATTATATTTATATTATTTTCTCATGGAAAATAAGTTAATTTTTTGTAATATTCTAAATTTGTTAAGTATATAATTAAAATATGGTCCTTCGCACATATATTTAAAAGTTTATTTCTTAACTATTAGCATAATTTATTAATTCATTTTAATTGCCTCTTACAACAATTAATTTTCTATATTTCCTCCTCTACTTTTTGCTCAGTTTATTCTTTAACATTAAAATGTTGCAACATTATTTTAAAACATGTTTTTTTTACATTATAAATATGTTTAAAAGTTGAAAACAACGTCAAGTCACTACTAAACTATTTGTTATTTTCTACAAGAATCTCTGCATAACTAAAGACTTTAATGATGATGGGTGACTGAATGAATGACTGACTTGACTACTTGATATAATACAAAACAATAATAATAATAATGACAATAATTATGTGACAGTATTGGGGGTGTATAAGAAATATATTCTTTGCCTGTCAGTTATCTAAATGTTGAAGAAGGCGAATGATAGGGAGAGAAAGAGTGAGAAAAGACTTCAATATAATTGTTTCTATATATATATGTGTGTGTGTGTGCATAAATAATGTTAAAAGCATGACATTAATTAAGCATATTTGATTGTGCAAAATGTCAGCAACAAAATAAACATTTTATACATTTATTCAACCATTCCATTCGTCTATCTTGATGTACGTTTACAGATATAAATATATTTTATCTAACTAATGATTATGAAATACACTGTAGGAATTTTTCGGAATATTTATAATAAATGTCAGATTATTTAAATTGTCAATCGATTTTTATTAGTTTTTAAAAATTTCGAATTGGATTTTATGTTATATATAATATATACAAAAATAGGGATATCAATCCCTAAAATCCCGGGAACCGATAATTTCAAAATTTATCATAGTTAAGAACGTTATGTTTTGTTTTTTATACCCTACACCGCAGGTGTAAAGATCCCATAAAGTATTTATATTCTGGATCCTTATTGAGAGGAGTCGAGAAAAATATGTCCTTCTATCTGTTGAATCAACCAATTTCGTTCATAAACAAAAGAGTTATGGGCCAAAAATTAAAAAAGAATTATTAATAATAAAAATACACAAAAAAACATTTATATTAAGCATTGTTGTTGCTTTTTGTATAGGCAAGTAGTTTAGTTAGCAACGGCAGTAATATAATGATTAACAGAGTTGCTCTTGTTATGGTTTGTATAAAAACAAATCTTCTTCCATGGAGAAGTCCCAGCCAAATCTTTTTTCAATTTCATTACAAAACAAATTAATACTATACAATTGGAATTTGAATAAAATTTTTTCTTTTAATTAAAAATGGAAAATAAATTCCAAAAAATCCCGGGGTCCAAAAAAATTTCGGAATTCACAAAAACCAGTCCCGGAATTTGCATCCCTAATCTAAACTAAATCGAGTTTCAGTACAGTATTATCAAGTGGACACCAAACTATGGGTATTTTATTTCTCAATAGGAGCATTGAGAATTAACTTAACATTTTGAAGAAATAACCTTCTTATCCACATCCATAATCCCCCAAAAAATTTTACATATCAGCTTACAGCAAGAGTTTTAAAATTTTGTACGAATAACATTCTTATCTACCTTCATTTAAATACAGTTTTTTAATTTCCGATTTGCGTTCCAACTTTAGATTACTACAAAAACGCTAAAATACGAGAGAAAACTACTTTGTGAGATAAACATTTCTTACATTAAACGATAACCCACATTTGTAAGCGTAATATTTGTAATGATTTGAACAGGGATGGAAAAGTTGATACTATACTATTTATACATTGAAAAGTACCAAAGTACTCCCTTAAGCCATTTGATACTGTCAAGCTGTATTTTCCACAACTGTATTTTAATAGAGATATTAAATAAAAGCTAGAGTACATCTGCGGCGCTACGCTGCCCATATAAATTTGAATTCCAACTTGTAATAAGAAAATTTATTTTAATACAACTGGTCCAGTTTGCTTTTATAAAAAATATCATGTGAGTTATGGTATATGTATCGGGAATTGGTTGGTTAGTGTGGCCTTAAAAAAGGGATTACGTAAAATATATCTATATAATTAATAGGCAAACACAATTTTTGTAATCCCTTTCACGCTCACACCAAATATGCCGTTGGAAAGGCATATCCCCATAGATGTGTAAAATATAGGATTTATTCTTTCGTATAATTATGATAGGGGTAACGGAGCACACCAAGTGTAATCTCGCATGTATTTTCCTTTTTTCAAATTTAATTTCATTAAATAAATTGTTTTGTACTAAATAAAAAATAAAAAATTTTAGTACTCTGATATAGAAAAAAATACTATATTAGTTTAAATATATTTTCAATATCCATCCCTGGATTTGAATGTATTTATACCCTACACCACCAAAGGTGGTTGGGGTATTATGTGTTTGTATAAATATTGTAACGGAGAAAAAAAATATTCCTACACCCACCTTAAAGTATACCGTTCGACTAAGAATCATTTTTTGAGTCGATTTAACGATGTCCGTCCGTCCGTCCGTCTAGTTGGCTGGCTGGCTGTCCATGTAAAGCTCAAAGTACAGGTCGAAATTTTAGAGATAATTTGATGAAATTTGGTACATATGATTTTTTTGGCACAAGGACGAAGCTTATTGATTTTGGTAATGATCGGCCTATTATTTCACCTAGCCCCTATACAAATGTTCTCCCGGAATAGAGATTTAATACTCAAACATACCTTAAAAATTGAAATATTTTAATGAAATTTAACATAAATAACTTTTATGTAAGCATAAATCTATGTGCCAAATTTCATCAAGATCGGTCCATAATTTACTGTAGCTCCCATATAAGACCCAATGTGGGAAATCACCAAAAAGTGCATAAATACGTGTGTATCTTAATATCGACGTAATATTCTGCAATGGTATGTTTTTATTTTGCCTTTAATACAAGTATAGGTCCATAATTTTGGCACACATAGGCAATGGTGTAGGGTATCATATGGTCGGTCTTGACCGACTATACCTTCTCTCGTTAAATTAATTTTTTGTGAGTTTTAAGGTTACATATCCGACTTTGGAGGTGTTCCCACTAAAAATCTCTGATCCACCTTATCAACTTGAAAAGTTTTTGTCTATGGTCATATCAGGATTTGCTGAGATATTTTCAAGGGTTCACAATTTACGGACTTAGTTTAAAAAAGCCATGGTGTATGGCTTCAAAAATGTCTGTGGAGCAAAAATGCTTTAATAAATCTGCAAAAATTAAAAGCATATTTTAAATAACTAGTTACGTTGCTTGACACTTTTGGGAATCAAAATAATAATAATAATAATAATAATAATAATAATAATAATAACCGAAGAACCCAATTTCCTTTTATAGCATTCTCTTGAAATAGTTCACTTAAAGCTTTTTAGTATTCCGAACTAAAACTACTTTAATAATTATCATCACAACTATACCAACTGTTTCTTTTAGCTCCTCTTCTTACCAATTATTTCCTCATAATTATATAGCCCTAAAAAGTCTGTTTTTAACTACTTCCAATTGTCTATAAAACAGCCGTTAAACATTATTATTCACCAATACAATCACATCACAGACATAATTATCGCTCTCGTCAGCAAGATTTTCAACGTCATCCTCATTATCATCATTGTCATCGTCAGTATCAACTTCATTACAAATTGTTATCATTATGAACCACTTCATTGTAATTAAATTTGACATCATCATTGTTATTTCTTTTTTTTTTCTTTTTTGCTTAATTTTATTGTTAAATGTGTTTTTGTTTGTTTTCTTTCGTTCTTCCATTATATATATTCCAGCATCTTTCTGCTGCTAGATATTTTGGCTTAAACTGTTTCTTCATCATTAATTTAAACAAAAAAAAAAAAAAAGAAAGAAAACAACAAAAAAATGGCATTCATATATAGAGAATATGAAATCATTTTATTTTATTGTAATTAAGTGACACAAGTCAATTTATTTTGCAATTTATCATTAATTAATGTGTGTTAAATGTTGAATATGCAGGATCTGTCTGTCTCTGTCTGACTATCTCTGTCTGTGTATCCGTCTTTCTGTCTGGTGTTTTCTGTATAAACTGAATAATTTTCATTCGATTTTATATTGAATTTATGGTTTTCTCAGCATTTAAGGAAATGTAAATGATATTATTGGAGTACTAAGAAAAAAAATTAATTTTATAAATTATTTATACTTGAATTTATAGTTTAAATGATTGAATTGAAAAGATGAGAGATTATATATTTTGTTTAATGAGTAGATTACTTTAGATTTGTAATTAACAAGCTCTTGTTGGGAATAATGTTTATATTTTTTTAAAATAAATTTTGTACCCTTAACATATGTACATATGTATTAGTATGTAGTGTGTGGTGTATTAAAAGCTTTCAAAACCTTAAATACCGGTTAACCAACTTTTTTATTATTTAAATTAATTTTTAAAAGTAGTAGCAATATATTTTACTTTAAATATATTAAATATGTTGTCCATTTAGTTATTATGTTTTTATCTTTAAACAAATTTCATATTAATTAATTGAAAAATCAAACAACAAAATTAATTAATAAAAAATTAAAAAGATACATTTTAAAATATTTTAATTTATAAGTTCAAATCATTATCTTAAAATAATTAATAACATTTTTAAATATACTAATCCTAGATAATTAATTAAACAAATGCTAATAACAACACAGAAATAATATACTCTATTAAATGATTTATTAAAGATAAAAATAACTATTCCAATTATGTTTGTAATTGTATCAATTATTCAAGTGATCAAAATTAAAATATTCTATAATAAAATAAAACAACTTATCGACTTTTAATTATTGTTTAAAAGCAAACAATTAATAAATTAATAAAATATAAATTAAAATGAAAATGGAGAAAGATTCGGCTGGGCCGAATTTTTGATACCCTTCACCACGTTGAAGTGAATGTTGTAAAAAGTACAAAATTTTAATTGATTTTATTAGCGCATGTATCTGACCAGATACATGCTCTACATATACGAAGTATAGAAGTATACCTAACAATATTTGTAGAAATGTATTTAAATCACAATTAAATTCGTAAAATATCTGGCTAGATACATGTGCATGACAGAGGGTTAATTTTTTTATTTTCTATTATAAAAATATTTGAAATCATTTCAAAATTATAACTAATAATTTAATTGATTTTTTTTAAATACTTGTTTATGTGTTAAACATTAATATTTATTTTCATTCAAAATTTAGCCATTTACTCTGCTAGTGGCATAAGAAAAATTATAATTGAAACTGGTCAGTTTTAATATTCAACATCAACACAATTTCAAATTAACTTATCTTTCTTTAACGATTCGTCTCTCAGTATCTCTTTCAGCATCAAAAGCCATAAGAATAAAAAAGGAAAAAAAGTAAAAAAAAAAAAAAAGAAAATTATGGCACAACCATTAAAATTGAAATAAAATAAAAAAAAATAAAATGTAAAAAAGTGGTAAAAATACCAGCAACATTTCGTTGGGGTCTTTTATTTAAGTAGAGTTGGGGTTTTGTGTCCAAAAATAAACCAACAACAACCAAAACATTTTTAATGACTTTTTAAATGTAATGAAAGTAATTTTCTATACAATTCTCTGTGTGAACTTTATAAATGTTAAAAAAATGGTAGTTTATTTATATCTATCTTTCGTTTTGTCTGTCTGTCAGTCTCATTTATTTCCCGTAAGTTATTAAGTCTCCCACTAATAAATTGACAGTGGTCAGAATGAACGAAAGACTTTATTTTAAAAATGTATTAGAAGTATTTTATGCCTTTAAAAGCTACAGTAGGGTCTCGATTATCCGTAATTTGATTAACCGGAATCGTCGATTATTCGGGAAAGAAAATTTGTATTTTTTAATTGAATTTTTAAAAATACTACTAAATATTTTTACTCAAATAACAGGAAAAATTGATTATCCAGAATGCTTGCGGTCTCAACCAATATGGTTAATCGTATTTTAATATATATTTATAATTTCAAAAGATTCTAGTAGAAGTTGTAGAATGT